>MU687533.1:119318-144188 GCA_026770625.1 Nicotiana glauca | reverse complement strand
AATATAGCATACAAATAAGTTTAACCTTCAAAAATGAAAAGGGATGAGCCTCGTTACAAAAATGAAACACACGGGTCCCCCAAATAAGTCTTAACATAAAACTCTAGATTAGGAAGGACCGTTTAGCGAATTTCACGGTCTTTCCCAAAGTTAATAAAGATGTAGATACTTTAGGCGCGATTAATAATATTACATTCCTAACACGGGTGCACATATGTGACCCAAATCTAAATCCCGGCGAAGTTGAAATGCACTAAAGTCACAGGCGTACTGGTACGGTGTGACTCGAAATGCGTTTTCGCGACGTCGCAATTCTTAAAAATGACAAAGCGGGACATTAATAATGCATAAAAATGAAGCATATAAAAATCAGATAAAAACAAAAACAACAGTTGAGCGACCGTGCTAGAACCACAAAATCCGGGAGTGCCTAACACCTTCTTCCGGGTTAACAGAATTCCTTATCCGCATTTCTGATTCGCAGACTATAACAGAGTCATAATTTCCTCGGTTCGGGATTACGCCGGTGACTTGGGACACCATTATTTTCCCAAGTGGCGACTCTGACTTTTAATAAATAAATCCCGTTCCGACTGTCCTTTAATTGGAAAAACTCCTTCCCTTTTTATTATTATATCTCTTCCCGGGGTGTAGTATTAATAAGCGATACATAAGTAGTAAAAGAAAATAGGAGGTGTGACAGGATTGTACCTCGAGCTCAGGTCTAGATGTATTTAATTTCTTAAATCTAATGCCAATTGTTTTGCGTGGTCGTATGCGGTCAAGACCAGTATCTCGGCAGAGGTAGTTGTACACAAGCTAAGTTTGGATCCCAATATTCCTCCAGTAAGACAAAAGAAATTCCATATTATGGAGGCCAAGAATAAATTCATCAAAGAAGAGGTAACTCACTCACATGATATCGGTTCGATCCAAGAGTTAAAGTTTCTAGACTGGCTAGCTAATGAAGTAGTAGTTCCTAAGAAGAACGGTAAATTTTGCATGTGTGTAGATTAAAACAAATTGAATAAGGTGTGTCCGAAAGACTCATTCCAACTGCCAAACATCGATCAAATGTTCGATGCGACAACTGGGCACTAATTAATGAGTTTCCTCGATGCTTATTCCGGGTACAGCCAAATTAAGATGAACCCAAAGGATCATGAAAAGACTTCATTTATAACTAATTTCGGCACATATTGATATAATGTGATGCCTTCTGGGTTGAAAAACGCCGGAACTACTTATTAATGGCTCGTAGACAAGATGTTTGAAAAACAGATAGGGAAAACAATGGAAGTTTATATAGACAATATGCTCGTTAATTGTTTGAATGCAAGTGACCACCTTAAGCATCTGCAAGAAACCTTTGACTTCCTAAGAAAGCATAACATGAAGCTTAACCCCGATAAATGCGCATTCGGGGTCAACTCTGGCAAGTTCCTAGGATTTCTTATATCATAAATAGTGATTGAGGTAAACTCGATAAGATCAAGGACATCAAAGACACCCGGACTAGTTTTCAAGTGTAAAAGAAGTCTAAAGGCTCACAGAGAGATTGTCCGCTTTGAGTAGGTTCATTTTCCGGTCGTCAGAGAAATGCCACCATTTCTTCGCACTACTCAAAAAGAAAAACAACTTCGAATGGATGCCGGAGTGCCAATGGGCTTTGAGAGATTTGATAAGGTTCTTGTCAAGCCCTCTGTTACTTTTGAAACCAAAGGAAGGTGAAACATAGTTGGTCTAGCTCGCAGTCTCGGAAGTAAAAATAAGTGTAGTTTTAGTTTGCGAGGACGAAGGTACATAATCTCCCATATATTACATCAGTAAAATTTTAACAGGAGCTGAAACTCGCTACTCGTATTTAGAGAAGCTGGCCTTAGCTCTCAAAGTCACCGCTCAGAAGTTGCGGCCCTACTTCCAATGTCACTTGATAGCCATGGTGGCCATATTTCCTCTACAGAAAATCCTTCACAAACTCGAACTCTCGGGTAGTTTGGCCAAATGGGCCGTCGAAATCAGTGCATTTTACATAGAATATAAACCAAGGACTGCGATTAAGTCACAAGTCTTGGAAGACTTTATGGCCGATTTCAGTCTGGGATCGTTGCCTCTAGCAACTAAAGAGGCAATCACGTATCAAAACCGACATTGTGAGTTTGGAACTTATTTACGAACGGGGGCCTCCAATATAAAAGGGTCTGAGTTAGGCATATTGTTAGCCATGCCTTCGAGAGAACCCTAAGGCAAGCCATCAGAACGACCCCTTTAATTAACAATAAAGTAGAGTATGAGTCTTTGATTTCACATCCCAAAAGTTGCATAGGGACTAGATTCTGGGGTCATAGAAATTAAGTGCGACTCACAACTGGTGGTAAATTAAGTCTAGTGGATCTTTGAAACCAAAGAGGATCGCATGCAACAATACGTGGTAAAGAACTAGGCTCTATTGGCTCGATTTCGGGAATGGTCGAATACTCATATCTAGAGGGAGGAAAACACAAAAGAAGATGCACTGGCTAACCTTGATTCAACCATAAAAATGAAGGGGTCAAAGTCTGGGACGATAGTATAACTAATGCACTCGGTCCTAGATGCGGATAACTACTACGAGGTAAATATGACTAATTTGGTTTGGGACTGGAGGAATAAGATCATCGATTATCTCGAGCACGGGAAATTGCCCGAAGATTTTAGGGCATCCAGGGTGTTGCGTGTTAAAACAACACATTGTAGCTTCAAAGGAGGCCAATTATACTGAAAATCATTCCAAGGGCTGCTGGTCCAATGTTTGAGAGAATCTGTAGCTAATTACGTCATGCAAGAAGTCTACAAAGGGATATGCAGAAATCATTTGGGATCAGATTCTCTAGTGTTAAAGTTAGTAAGTGCAGGATATTATTGGCCCTACATGGAATAAGACACCAAAGCTTTCGTACAAAAATGCGATAAGTGCCAACACTATGCACCGCTGGTACATCTACTGGCAAAACCACTACATTCGGTTCTATCTCCATGTCCGTTCATGAAATGGGGGATGGAAATAGTTGAATCATTGCCGCCGACTCCCAAAAAGGCAAGATTTCATTTGATTTTAACTAACTATTTTTTCTAAGTGGGTGGAAACAGGTCCTTATCTGAATATCGGTGAATGCCAAATGGTAGATTTCTTGTGGGAAAACATAATCTATAGGTTTGGAATATCAAAAGAGATAGCATGCAATAATGGGCCGTAATTTATCGGCACAAAGATCACAAAGCTCCTTGAAGATTCACCCTACCATCTGAGTGCAAATGGTCAAGTGGAGTCAACAAAGAAAGTTATTATACAAAACGTCAAGAAAAGGTTGGAAGCAGCTAAAGGTAAATGGTATGAGGAACTACCCGGAGTTTTATGGGCATACCGAACGACGCCCAAATCGAGCATGGGGGAACTCCCTTTTCCCTTGTGTACAGAGAAGAAGCCTTAATTCCGGTGGAAGTAGGGGAGTCTACCTTGAAGTATTTCCAAGCAAGTAAAGAAGAGAACAACAAAGCAAAGTTTGTCAACTTGGAGTTACTCGATGGGCGTAGGCACTTGGCTCATATAAGGATGGCAGCACAAAAGCAGAGAATGGAAAGATACAACAATCGAAGAGCCAACCTTTGTTATTTTAAAGTGGGAGATTTGGTTAAGGAAAGTAACTCAAAACATGCGGGAACTCAACACAGGGAAGCTAAGCCCAACCTGGGAAGGCCCCTACCGGGTTTCAGCTATCACCGGGAAAGGTTTGTACGAGTTAGAGAAAAAGAATGGAGAAAGGTTACCAATCAATTGGAATCTGGCACACCTCAAGAGATATTATTGTTGGCAAACATCATATGTATTGAAAGTATGTGTTGCACTCTTTTTCCCATCGTCCAGTTTTTTCCCAATTCGATTTTTTAGCAAGATTTTTAATGAGGAAGCAATGCAAAGCATACTATGAAGAAACTTTCAATGTAGTAATAAGACCTTTAATAAAAGGGCACTCAAGCGAAGAGCCACTCTACAACGGTTACATAATCTTTGACTCGACAACAATATTCCCACCGGGAAAATAAGTTTGCTATCAAGCAAAGGTTACCCGACCGTTAACATGTGCAAACCAGTAGAGGATTGTTAGATAGTCTTTTTTCTTGATAGCTTAAATTTTTAAGGAGAAGGGAAGTTTGATACCGAGCAGAAGATTGTCTAGCAATTCATCAATAGGATCCTCGAAGGAACAAGATACCCCGTGTTCCAATTCACATTCTTCGCATTTGAACACTAGGGGGGATGATTTAAGAATGCAGCAACAATGACTGCTGCGTCGATTAGAGCACAAAACCAGAAAAATAATTGTGTCATCGGGACCGGATACTGCGCGGTTAGCCCCATAGAAACAAGTGGTACAAATTAGCTACAAGAAATGGCATTTTCTCTTTAACATAACAAATGCTTACGTACTTTTTGAAAACGGAAGGAATAAAATAAATTCCTTCCATTTTCTCATTTTGTTTCTTGTTTGATCGATGAATTAATTTATTATTTGAAAGTTAAACAAATACTTCAAATGCTAGTGTCATAATGAACAGGAGACGTCCTTTTCAAGAGCACCATAAACATAAGAAGGCCATCTCCTATAAAAATCCACATATTAAAGGGTTGAATTCGGAAGAATCATGCCCGAAATCAGATTTATTTTAGGAAAAAGCTTCACCCAAGGCTTTATCTAATAAGACGCAAACAGTAAAAGCTGCACAAAACACATAGGCAAAAGAAAAAAAAGGGAGTGCAAAACCTGCATAAACATTCAAACGAAAGAAAGACTCAAACACTACTTGAGCAAAAAGATGTCTTTATTTACAATAACATGCCAAAGTGGAACGCATACAAAAATTTGATGAAGAAGAAAATCTATACCGCTGCATTCGAAACCTGATGGAAGAGAAGTGTTCGCGCCCCTAGGGGAAGCGGGTAAATCTACTGATGACTCAACATTTTGGCCTTCATAAGTTTGTCCTTCAACATCTTCGCATTCTATTTCCTCTTCAGTTAGCGAAATTTTAGAATGGGAATCATAAGAATCGGAGGCATCAGGCTCTGCCAGGAGACAATTTTTAGTAGCTAACTCAAGCTCATGGGCCTTGCCAATTTCAGCATCAAAGTTAATGATACCAGCTTCGGACTCTTCCAAGGTTTTACTCCTCATGTTTTATATAATGTATGTTTTCTAAACAACGAGGGAAGTCGCTTAGTGCTTAAGTTCTTCTTTAAGTTGCTTTACCTCGACTGAAATGTTTTCCTGGGCAGATCTAACAGACAAGAGGCTAACATCTAGGTCATAGACAGTTGAGCTAAAGAGCCTATTATGCTCGATAATCTTCTTATACATCTCCTCCAACTAGGCATCTTTCACCTAGGCAGTAGCAAGCTCTTCAATTTTGTAGTTCAAGGATGCCTCCAAGTTGGTCAATCTCTTAGTAGAGTCAGCCTCATAGTCGGTTACAGCAAGAACGATATTGTGAACTTCAGCCCATTTGGCCCTAGCTTCATCAAAATGCCAATCTTTTGGTTAAGTGCTTCTTGCTCGCTTTGCGGCAAATGATCCTCCAATACAACCGCCCCATTAGCTTTGTCTTCTAGTTTTGAGAAGCGAGCGGCTGTTTGCTCCTTCTCAACCTAAAGTTGATCCCGTGCGGAGATAAGATCTTCCTTTTCCCAGGTCAACCTTTGGAGACCTTCGGAAGCAAGAAAGTTGGAGTACAAAGTAGGAAAGGAAAACATAGGATATTTTTAGATAAAAAATAGAATAAATAACAAAGGAAGTAAAGAATGTACTGTTGTGTCTTTGTGCATGGAGTTGTTCAACAAGAACTCTCCCGAGAGAGCCTATATCTTTTCCCAATCTTTCTCTAAAGCCAAAGGCTTCATATAATTAGCAAGGTCCATCAGTAAGTATAGAAAGTTGCATGTGGTGGAGACCGAGATAGTAGTGTTCCTCCTTCTTTGCGGATCTTCAGAAGGGGCGTCATAATTTTGACCCAAATTTCCATGAACCGGGGACTGGGGAAAGGGAACATCTTCTTATCGGCCATATGCGGCCGGTAGAGATGATGTAGCAGTTGCTGATGGAATAGCTATTGAAAAAGAAGATGAAGGTGACGGTGATGAAGAATGAGAAGCAGCCACGACAAACACAGTGCTTGTTGTTGGTTGCTCACCAACCGAAGATAGTAAGGACCTGATACTCAGTCTCGTAATGTCGGGCATAACGACTAGAATAGGAGTTGGAATTTTCTACCAACTCACCTCCCCCCAAAGTTCGAAGATATTGTCCTCGGTTGGTATAACTAACTCAACAGGTTGAGCATTCAGTTGAGTTGATGAGGATCGTCGCCTTTTATGTTGAAAAGCTTCCCCATCACAAGCTTCTCCATCGTTGTCGATCATCACGGTGTCTATGACTGGCCCGGTAGGAGGGCTAGTTACCACAACTTCTAGAGACGACTTGGGGGCAGCAGTCTTCCCTGTTATTCTTTTCCCCGGCCGTTGAGGAGCATCTTCTTTTCGGTTGCTTGTCCTCCGATCGAGGACTCCCTGAATAAACACTCATACCCGAACCAATACTGGAGACACCTGTTTGAGTAAGTGCCTCCAAAAGCAGCCTTGCAATATCAGCATGATTAGCCAAAATGACCTCCTCGGGACGACAATCGAGCCCGCAGGTAGACCTGATTCCAGAAAAAAAAAAGTAAAATGGATAAATCAAATTCCTCACATAGAAATCAAAAATGAGACGAGTCTAAGTTACCATTTTTTTTGCCTTCCACCAATATTTTAGGGCTAGTTCTTTCCATATGAGGGACTCAGGTGTAGTGACATCCAAGATCTTTTGGATTCACTAGGCCAAACCTTCAACCTTAGGTGGAACACATTTAGTTGCTAAAACAAGCAAAAAGAGAGGGATCAGCCCGGATATGAAGGGATTTCTAATAGATGAAATATTAAATAAGGAGTTTAAAAGTGCAGTTCCATGAGTCTTGAAAGGACGACGCCGTTGCTGTAATGATATCATTGGTGGCAATTGCAATGAACTGTTCCATCCACCCACATTCGTTGTCGTCATCCATGCTAGATGTTTACCATGAAAATGGTATTAACAATTAAGTTTGATAATGGGACTCTAAAAATACAAGATCTATTTTTATGCTAGTTATTAGGCAGTTGATGCTATGCGAAAGACTTAGAAATGAGATAAGAGTTTGAGAACAAGGTTATAACCAAACCAAAATTAGCAATCGAGGCCTCGAGCTTGTCGATTCAGGGGCCTCGAGGTCGATTCTGATGCTCAGCTAGGAGCTATCGATGGCGATTGATGTACGACTAACAGTTACGATAAAATCAATGGTGGCTCTTTATGGCCAATAATAAGAAATAAATAAAGAACTATAAATGAAGATAATAAATGGAAGCAATAATATCAAGTGAATATGTTAGAGAGCAGTGAGAATGTTCTTGTATACTTAGTATGGAGTAACAGATGTTTACAATATGATAAGGATCTCATTTATATATAAGGAGGGTATCCCAATATAGTTCAAAATACATTGATTACAAAGATATGGAGATGGAATAGCTAGTTGATGCCCTAATTCGAGTTTAGGGCTAGCTGACAAACTTTGTCGGCTCTAGCTACATGCCTTGGGAACTCCCCACTTTTACCATAGCCGTGGTCAGTACTGCCCCAAGGTCGAGCATCAATGAAGATCAAGGGAGGAGGCTCGGCCATAGCTTCGAGCCTTTAAGAACATCTTTTTAGGTGCTTCGATGACGAGGAATTGGACCCTCTGATTTCACCGTATACAGATAGTCCCCGCATTTCTTGAAGTAGAACGATAAGAAACGACCTTGATAACCAACTTTCCAAATTTTCCAAGATGACATCATACCGATGATGCAAGCCTCTGTGATAGCCGAAACGTCCCCTCGTTTCATATTTCTAGAATCATTCAAAGCATTACAAATTCTCGTTCTTCAAAACCATAACATCGCCACTGGTTCATCTCCCAAGGACACGTTAATTGCGCCTGCCATTATGTCTTACAAAGACAATAAAAGCGCTTTCAGTTATGCTGCCTCCCTTCCTATAAATGGGGGCCTCCTGTAACTAACCTTTTATTCAAGTCTCTTCCCATATCTAGCCATCCTTCTCTTCTCACCATCCTTATCCATTGTTATCCACCATGTTTGAGGCTCATGGCCTCAAGGTTATATGGCAGCATTCCTATCAGCCACGCCACGACTTATCTCCTATACTTTCTCTTATCAAGAGAGATTACACCATCTTTTAATTGTCATTGTTGTTTTCTTCGTTGGCTCAGGAAGACGAGGTAGGGGCTGATTTCTCCCGGCTTGGGGAAATGTTTGGACTCTACATCGCTGCTCAAGGGGCTATTCAGACTCTACACAACCGCTTACCTCCCTCGACTACCAGGTCGGTGCCTCACTCCGTTTGCTTTCCATGGAGTGAGGTGGTACTATCTACTAATTGTTACACCCCACACTGGTGTGATGTCTCAAGAATTGGATTCACAATAGTAGACCCAACCACTTCTTCATTCCTTTCTGCTTCTTCTACGTCATTTTGCTCTCCTCCACCACTTTCCTTTTCTTCATCTTCTCCCTTGAAGATACTGCTTTGGAAGATCGTGATGAGACCCCCTAGGAGATGGCGCTTGAAGATACTGCCATTGAGGATGCACTCTCAAGAATAGGCTAGTCTCTAAGCTTTTACTATATGTGTAACTTTTGCTTTTTTGTTTCTATGTAAGGACCCCTCGTGGGCTTTTGTATTCAAGTGTTTATAAATATAAAGATTTTTCTTCAATTTTATCTTTGATATATCCTATATTTCCCTTTATCTATGTTTGTGAAGAGCCTGAGTGTATGACCTTACCGATTGGTGCAAATCTCAAGCCCGGGTGCGGCTCCCCATATAACCCTTTGTCGTTCCCTGGATCAAGCCCGTATCAGACTGATAAATTAAGGTCGTCAGAAACTTGACTTCGAGTCGAATGAAAGTAGTGCATCGAACCTTTAGACTGAGATTTATCCTTTAGACACTACGGTAATCTTCTAGGGGGGATTTGCTCCGAGGCCCGAGGATAGAGGTTGCCTTTAGGCTTTGGGGTGTGGTACCTGAGTGGGGGTTCGCTCAAACCTAGGCCACCTGAAAACTTTTTTTGAACTTAACGTAGATAGACTTAAGGCATTGTAGATATATCCCAAATGTGGGTTTACCTAGATTTGGATGGTACCCCGAGGCCAAGCCTATATGGGTAGAGTTTAAGTGCTTATTTCTTTCTTGAGAGGAGCCCTCGAGATCGGGTACCATTTTAAGTCTTTTAATGATGTCAATGGCTTCTTGGAGCCTAACTTCTTTTTGATGGAGGTCCTCGAGGTCGGGTACCATTTTGAGTCTTGTAATGATGTCAATGGCTTCTTGGAGCCTAACTTCTTTTTGATGGTCAAGGTCGGGTACCACCTCGGGACTCGTAGTGATGCCAATGGCCTCTTGGAGCCTAAATTCTCTTTTGATGGAGGTCCTCGAGGTCGGGTACCATTTCGAGTCTTGTAATGATGTCCGTGGCTTCTTGGAGCCTAACTTCTTTTAGACAAAGGTCCTCGAGGTCGGGTACCACCTTGGGACTTGCAATGATGCCAATGGCTTCTTGGAGCCTAACTTTTATTTGATGGAGTTCCTCGAGGTCGGGTACCACCTCAGAACTTGTAATGATGCTAATGGCTTCTTGGAGCCTAACTTTTTTTTGTGGAGGTCCTCGAGGTAGGGTGCCAGGACTCGCAGTGATTCCAATGGTCTTCTTGGAGCCTAACTTCTTTTTTATGGAGGTCCTCAAGGTTAGGTACCACCCCGGGACTTGTAGCGGTATGGGGATCTCTGACCCAAAACATCACATGGAGTCGTGACACGGCTGCAAAGCGATCAGGCAATCTCGTCGGCACATCTTCCCGAAGTGATATCGGTCAATGTTTTTAATCGGCCTCTGTGGTAGGTAGAACGTTGCCTCTTTTTTCCATATATAGGGTTGTTTCCAGCTTATTGGAGATTCCACCATTCTAAGTAGTTACCATTTTTTCCTGTGTTGGGCCTTTCGTTATTTCAGTGTTAATGCTGTTCCCCAAATTTTTGCTCCAGTTCTCTAATTTTGCCACAGTCATGATTGCTAAATCAGGATCTGTTCGACGGGAAGGAGAGAGTTTCACCTCTGGTTCTCGCAATGTTGGAGGAGCATCATTGATGCCAGGTAGGACCTGACTTGTTACGATTTTTTTCGAGAGGGGACTTCTCGTCGAAGAAGTACCTAGTTTTTAGGATCAACGGGAGCATACCTTGAAGTTTACTTCTTCGATAGGAGAGGTGCACCTTGGGTTAGTGAGAAAATACTACGGATGGGGGGGAGGGAAAGGTAGTGTTTCAGATACCTTTCCTGGATGAGAGCATCACGGACCGTGATGATGGGTTTTTGAATGTGTACACGTATACTTTCATACTGGGCCCTCTTGATAGGGTTGTGCTTGACTTTTTCTAAAGTATCGGGTTACCTTGGCGTAGATTCACCGGTCATTTTGGTGAATAATATTGATGATGAGATTCTTTACGGAGAAGGCATGGCTCGGAATCACGCTCAGTCATCTTATTAGGCTGCACCAGCCTTTTTACCATTGAGGTTTGTTAACCTTACGATGCGGTCCACCATGCCTTTCGTCGTTGATGATGAGGAAGACGGAGATCGGGAGTGGATGAGTCGATCCTTCCGAGTACGGACTGTCGATATTATTCCCATGGAGTTTATCCCTTTCCCTGAGGAATGTAATTATACATGTAACTT
This sequence comes from Nicotiana glauca, assembly GCA_026770625.1. Classification (NCBI taxonomy): domain Eukaryota; kingdom Viridiplantae; phylum Streptophyta; class Magnoliopsida; order Solanales; family Solanaceae; genus Nicotiana; species Nicotiana glauca. The sequence goes on along the minus strand of MU687533.1, from coordinate 133,274 downwards.
GTATACTCATGCCTTCTTAGTTTTGTTTATGGTGAAGGCTAACTTTGGAGGCCTATGTCTTCGAGAGAACATTTCCCATTCCCTCCGAGGATACTTCAAAGAACGAGGGGCATGCGTCGCCTTCTTCTTTTCCTGCTAAAGGCGCTTCGGGGGATACTAGGCCATCAGACATTGACTCGGCCTTTGGTGAGGCTTAGCGGCTTGGCTTTATGGTATGCTTTGGTAGCCGGTATAGGCTAATCTTAGTTTCGCGCTTTTCCTTTCTTATTGAATTTTCCTTTGCAGGCTTTTGACAAGCTTAAGTACGAGCTGCTTTGCCATGATGCCGGTTGCGAAAAGCTTCGGATAGGGAGAAATCCCTTAGGCTCCTTTGTGCAAGAAAGGAAAGTGAGCTGGTATATCTGCGGTGTGAGGCGGATCAAAGTCAGAACTGCGAAAGCCATCATGAAAGACAAGTAGTTTGTATTTTGTGTTGATGTATGCTCCTCCTTTCATTTTTGGAGATTAATGTTTTATTTTTTCAGTTGGAAAGCAAAATGGAGGAGATGGAATGACTTTGGGGTGAAGTTGGCCGGATCAGACGTGAGTTTACTGAGTTGAAGGCTCAGGTAGAAGCCCAAGTTACGGCCAAGAAAGGTGCTTTGGCTAGGGCTTCTTCCCTCGAGGTGCAAGTCCGAACCGCTTGTGCGAATGATTCTATCCGAGCGAATCTGTTCACAAGACTCGAATCCGAGATTTTAAAGATGAAGGCCGAGGTGGTGAATGCCCGAGCTGAGTCTATAATGAGATGCACTAGGGCTGACAAAAAGTGATGGCCTATTTGAAGAGCGTTGCCGATGCTAGAGCTGAGCTGAGGAGAACTCTTGATCGTGCGAGCAATAGTAAAGAGTATGTCAAGTGCAAATCTCGGAGGGAAACCCTCAAGGAAATTCATGCCAGGGGCTTCGACCTTTTGGAAGAGATCAAGCAATCCAAGGCGGAAGAATACAATTCTAAGTTCCTTCTGTCCGATGGCGAGGATTGTGCCGTCGAGCCATAGTCCCCAAAGGGGGCATTTATTTCCTTCTCTGTTTCTGTATATTTAACTTTCAAAGTATATTGTTAATGGAGCTTGTATTTTATTACATATATGTATAAAGTGGAAAACGCATGATTTTGTATCTTCCGGGTTTCTATTTGCCTCGATTTTAGCAGATGAACTGGTCATTGAGTTGATAGGAATCCTTAGATTCACGATATAGCACTGAGGCTTAATAGGCTGGCCTGTAGGCTCTTACGTGTTTGGTCGACATGACCTTTTACATAAGCTGGCGACAATGGCTCTTAAGTTTTCGCCCTTAGGCATTTTTAGTTAACTGTTTTGGGTTCAGTCTCCGAATCGGGTTTCTAGTCGAGCTCATTCGACCCTCAAGTTTTTGGATTTTAGTGGGCTGGAGACAATGGCTCTTACGCCTTGGGTGGATGCGACCTTTTATGAGGGCTGGCGACAGTGGCTCTTACATTTTTGCCCTTAGGCATTATTAGTTAACTGTTTTAGGTTTAGCCTCAGAATTGGATTTTGACTCGAGCTTATTCGACCCTCAAGTTTTTGGATTTCTGTGGGCTGACAACAATGGCTCTTACGCCTTGGGTGAATGCAACCTTTTATGTGGGCTGGCGACAGAGGCTCTTAAGTGTTGGGTCGCTGCAACCTTTTATAGGCTTTATTTTTCCCTCATTAAGTACTCTTTTGAAATAATGTTTTCCTGACTCTTCGACGGTTTGATAAAAACCTCAATTACCAGTCGTTATATGGCGATGATCAAGCACCTCGGGAGGCTTAGATCGGAGGCTGAGTATCTCGAAGCCTATGATTTGGAGCTGACATGGTCGAAGCTCTTTTGCCTATGTTGAGGGTAGCCTATTTAACCAGTTCTTTTTGAAGTAGATTCGAAGTAACTGAAGGCATGCGATTTTGTTACGACGGCCGGGCGTCCCCAAGTCGCGTCAGTTTTGCTAGTAAAACCCTGTGACCGTAGTCATTTGTTCTTGGCCGGAGCCATTTTTTGTCTCGAGTGAAGTAGTTTTGGCATCTATATCGAGGGTATTCCTTTTAGGGGTCTTACAATTTCGATATATAGCCTTAACTTTGAGATCGGGTTTATGCCTTTAGTGAGGTCTTTACAATTTTTACATGCCTTTGAGGTCTTATAATATTAGATACTTGGTAAAAGTATGATTCATGCCTTGCTCGAGGTCTTACAGATATTGTTGATGCCTTATGTAGCTCTTACGAGACTGAGTCTACCCGCTTGGGGTCTTATAGCCTCGGATTTTTAATCAATAGTGATTGGCGAAAGTCCCCAAGTCATCAAGGGTATCTTGGCTCGGGAGACATTACTCGTAATCTTGGTATTGCCTCATTGAGGGCTTACAATTTCAGAGATTCCGACCCTGAGGTCGTGAGATTTTTGAGATTTTGACGCCGGTCCCCGAATGTTCGGGACACTTTCGGATTTGGAGACATTTTATGATTTTGATGTTGTCTTTTTGAGGGATTATGAGTTTGGAGTTCCGACTCGTGGGTTGTTCAGGTGTTGAATTATTGATGCCAGTCCCCGAGTGTTCGAGACACTTTCAGTTTTGGAGACATTTTGCGAAAATGCCGAGTTTCTTTTAAAGTGTGAAATGCTTTGATGGAAAGTATTCTTCGATTACTTGGTACACGTATATATGTTTTTTCTATCATGGGCCCGTCTATCTTATGCGGACACGTTCATTCGACCGTTTGTCCTGGTACATCATTTTCCTATTGAGACCCTATTCGGCGTTTCTTGGCTTCTCCAACTAGATGGCCTTCTGGGGGGTTTGTGGATGTTGCCTCATTAAAACCCTCACCGGTAAAACCATTTTTGGGATAAAAAAACTCGGTCGAAGGAAAAGATTGCAACGGATGCTTTAAAACATTAAGGCCTTCGAGCTGGTTTAGCTTTTTGACTGCCTCCATCGGACGCCTGCATAAAGGTTAGTATGGAGTATATATGAAAATAAAAATGGATATGGCCATACCTCAGTGTGGAATATGCCGGCGATGTTTCGAGCACCAATATGTTCTAGTCGTTTATGAAGAGGACGCAGTATGGTCCTCTATTTCATTTAATCGGGCTTAACCGAAGATGTAGTTTGCTATCGCTATTTTATTGTTTGATTACCCTTTGGCTCCTTTAAGGACAGAGGTACTGGTGTTGGCGACATATCATGCACTGCGAACATTTCTCTTACCGCTTGCTATTCCCCGTAGACGGTTTTAATCTCGTCCTTTGTCGGGAATTCCATCATTTGATGGAGGGTGGATGGAACTACTCTCATACAGTGTATCAACGGCCTCCCGAGCAAGGTGTTGTACCTCATGTCTCCTTCGATGACATGGAACTTGCATTTTGGGTTGTGCCGGCCATGTTGATTTGGTGAGTGATTTCTCCTTTCATTTTTTCATTTTCCATGTTGAATCGGCTGAGAACTTGAGTGGCGGGCACTCAAGCAGTCCGAGTTGCTTTGTTACCCTCGACCTGATAATATTGGCCGAGCTACCTGGATCCACAAGTACACGTTTAATTTAAAATGTATTCACAATGAAAGATATTACCAATGTGTCATTGTGAGGCTGAGAAAAGGTCTCAATGTCCTCGTCGCTGAACGTGAGAGCCTCCTCGGGTATGTAACCCCGGGTTCGCTTTTCTTTGGTGACAGATATTTTTGTCCTTCTCATCATGGGTTTCTGTGGGGCATCGATGCTTCCCAAGATCATGTGGATGACATGTCGTGGCTCATTCATTTTGTTCTTCTTGGCGGCCTCTCTTTCCCTAAACTGATTTTTTGCCCGGGCGCTTAGGAATTCTTGGAGGTGACCTTTATTGAGTAGTTTGGCTACTTCTTCTCAGAGCTGGTGACAATCCTCGATCCTGTGGCCGTATGTGTTGTGAAATTCACACACAAAGTTATGATTCCTTTGTGAAGGATCTAATTGTACGGGTATGGGCCACCTGGCGTCTCTGATTTTGCTGATGGCGAACACGATGTCTGATACATCAATGTTGAAATTGTATTCCGACAAGCGAGGTGCCTCAGTTGGCCATGTGTGCCTATCAAATCCGGCTCTGTTGATGAGTCCCCAAGGATTCTGTCCTCGGTCCATCCTTCGATCGTGACGGGGTACGTTGCACCTCGGGGCGTTTCTCCTGTCTTCTGTATATGGCTGGTACCTTTCTTTATTTGGCTTTGGCTCCTTCGCTAGAAGCTTGCTTGGGTATACCGAGCTCGAGGGGGCTCCTAGTTGTTCATCCTCGACTCTAATTTTTGACTGGTATAGGTTATGAATGTTCGACCAGGTCACGGTGGGATATTCAACCAGATTCTGTTTTAGCTGCTTCGAAGCCACCGAGCTTCATTCATTCAGACCTTGAGTGAAGGTCTGCACTGCCCAGTCTTCAGAGACTAGTGGTAGTTCCATTCATTCCAATTTGAAAATGAGATATGAACTCTCGTAGCATCTCATTCTCCTTTTTCTTAATTTTGAAAACGTGGGATTTTCTTGTGGCCACCTTGATGGCCCCGGAATATGCCTTTATGAAGGAATCTGCCAGCATGGAAAATGAGTCTATAGAGTTTGGGGCCAGGTTGTGATACCACATCATTTCCCTTTTAGAAAGTGTTTCCCCGAACTTTTTCTGCAGGATGGACTCGATCTCGTCGTCCCTTAGGTCGTGTCACTTTAATGCACAAATGTAAGTGTTGACGTGCTCATTGGGGTCCGAGGTCCCGTTATACTTCATAAGGTCTAGCATTCGGAACTTCTTTGGAATGGGTTTCACGGCCGCTTCCTGTGGGAACGGCTTCTGTACGAACTTCTTTGAGTCCACACCTTTCAAGATCAGGGGTGCTCTTGGAATTTGGTCGACCCTGGAGTTATAGGTCTCGAACTTCTTATCGTTGGCTTCTATCATTTTCTTGCTCGATTCGATCCTTCTTGTGAGATCCTCGAGCATCTTTACGATAGCAGGATCAGCTGCCGACCCGTTATTGCTCGATCTCTCTGGTACCTGCTCAGCTGGGGGAGCCGTACCCGATGCTACCGTGCTAGGATTTTTCTGGTGACTTTGCAGCTGAGCAATAGCTAGTTGTTGTGCCTGCAACATTTCAAAAATAAAAAGAAGGCTAATCTCTTGTTCTTCCCTAGTTGGGTTTTTCTGAGCTTCTTGTTGGTCTGCTTGGTGCACACTCCTATTAGTATGGGAGCTTATATCAACATGTTGGGCGTCGCGTGAGACCGCGTCCTCTTGAATTTGTCCTGGTATGTTCTCAAGGTTTCGTGGTGGCATACCAACACTTGGAACAAACACACCATTCTCTCTGTGGTTCTAGAGATTGTTGTTAATTGAATCAAATATTTTGACCTGAAATCAAAGATCTTGGACAAGAAAAAAGTGTGAAAGAAGATATGGAGATGGGACCGCTAGTTGACGCCCTGATTCGGGTTAAGGCCTAGCTTGATAGACTTTGTCGGCTCTAGCTACACACCCTGGGAACTCCCCACTTTTACCATAGCCATGGTCAGTACTGCCCTAAGGTCGAGCGTCGACGAACCTCGATGGAGGAGTCTCGGCCGTAGCCTCGAGCCTTCGAGACAATCTTTTAAGGTGCCTCGATGACGAGGAATTGGACCCTCCGATTTCACCGTATCCACTAGATAATAAAGCATGGTAACCACGTTTGCTGAAGTTTATCATTCCCCCGCGGAAGAATGTGGGGAAATAGAGATTCATCGCATGAGCTAAGGATAGCTACTCTCCCGTCTCTTGGCACAAATGCCGAAGACAAGCAATCGTTCTCCGCACAGAAGGACTTACTTTTGCAAACACACCTGGTAGCGGAGGCAGAACTCCGCAATAACGAAATTAAACTCTTCACTCAAAGAAAACGCACCCAAAATAAAGGGATACGTGTAAAAATACGTAACACTTTCCCTGGGCAGGGTTACTCGCTCTGTTAGATCAGGAGAAACAATGTCCAAATCGTGGCAGCGACAATCTTTCTTGACAACAGAAATACTGGAAGGGCGGATAGAAGAATGATATCTGCCCTATGAATTACTGTTTTTCGTGATTTCATCTTCATTTCAAGGCTAAGTATTGTAAATTTCTTTCATTATTTCAGGATCAAATTAATTCACTTGTCTAGAAACCATGTATAAATTCAACTATATCATTTTACGGGTAAACAAACATGTGTTAGTTTAATAACAAAAAGTTACATATAATCTCTTTAGTAGTTTAATTAAACTTTAAGAAGAGATGATTAAATATATTAGAGTATACAAGATGTTCTACGTTCAAATCTCAGTGCTAAGTAAGAGGAAAAAATTGTTTATGTGCTTGACTCTTAAAAAGAAATCAGGTTTAGACATAATATAATTAAGTAATTCGCAGCATAACATTCCTATTATTAGTAAATAAAATGATAATACTATTCAATAAAAATTTATCGGTATCAGGTGTTACTTGTAATTTGTAAAATGAAAGAAGTAACAAATATAAAATAAAAACAAATTGATAATTTCTTTGTCCTATTTTGGTCAGATAACCAGTTACTCTTTACTTTGACCAATGTCCCAAGCAACGTGAGAAAGCATGACTAATTAACAACGACCAATCTTATTCCTTAGCTCAATCATAAGGCTTTCAGATTTCCACTCTTCAGTCTCCAGTCTCCAGTCTCCTGTCTCACAGTCTCCAGTCTTCTTTGTCCTTCCATTACTTCAATGCATTAGCCGCTTTCTCTTACCACACAAGTAAACTCTCTTCCTTCTCGATTCCACACCTCTCCATTTAGTATCAATTTTTTCATCAGAATTCCAAAGAACTAACAAAATTGAGAAACTAAAAGATCATGGAAAATATTGAAGTCCCTGAGTATTTCATTTGTCCAATTTCATTACAAATCATGAAAGATCCAGTGACCGCCATTACAGGAATCACCTACGATCGTGAAAGCATAGAACATTGGCTTTTCAAGAACCATAATACCATATGTCCAGTTACTAAGCAGCCTTTGCCAACAGACTCTGACTTGACACCAAATCACACTCTCCGCCGTCTGATTCAAGCATGGTGCATAGCAAATGGAGCCAACGGTATTGATCGGATTATAACTCCAAAGCCTCCTGCAAGCAAATTACATGTCCTCAACCTCGTGCTTGATCTTTCGGTCCCCAGATCGAAGATTAGGGCGCTAGAGAAGTTGGAGTTGCTGGCTAAGGAAAATGAGAGGAACAGGCAGTACATGGTTGAAGGTGGAGTTCATAATGCCCTAGTTAGTTTCTTCATCCAATGTTACAGGAAATGTGATATAAATGGTCTTGATAAAGCCCTAACTACTCTTTCTTTGATCTGGAATATTTCTTCTTGTGAAACTATGGTCGAAAATCATGAAGAAATAGTAGATCCGATTATGTGGGCATTAGGTCTTGATCATGAGATGCAAAATCATGCAGTAATAAAAAACCATGCAATGTGCGTGTTGAGAACTGTCATCGGTAAGGCGAATTCGGGGACATTAGAGAGGTTGAGACCTGAGTTTTTCAAGAAAATGATAGGGTTTTTACGAGAGAGTAGTATCATCACACAAAAAGGACTTGATGCTGCTTTACATGTCATGTTAGATACTAGTTCTCTGGGCAGAAACCGAAATATGATGATTGAATCAAGGGCAGTGTTCGAGCTCATCGAGCTTGATCTCAAATTTTCAAATAAAAAGACAACAGAGCTCATTTTAGGGATACTATTCAATTTGTGTTATTGTGCAGATGGAAGAGCGCAACTTCTTAGTCATGCTGCTGGAATTGCTATGATCACAAAGAGGATTCTGAAAGTGACTCCCACTGCAGATGTACGAGCTATGTCGATTCTTTCGTTGATATCCAGGTATTCTGCAACAAGTGGAGTGCTTCAGGAGATGTTGAAAGTTAAAACTGTGTCAAAACTTTGCACGGTGCTTCAAGCAGATTGTCCTTCACATCTCAAGGATAAAGCAAGGGAAATCCTAAGAACACATTTTGATGTTTGGAAGAATTCACCCTGTGTTGAAGTTGCTACCTTAACAAAGTATGCTTAATCATTAATTATTACAAAGAATTACAAATTAATTAATATCCGAACAATTTTGTACATGCATGTTTCTTGATATAACTTTTGATCCCATTTAATAATGTTAGTGGTCAGCGGCGGATTTACCTTAGGCAAAGCGGTGTCACGTGACACCGCTTCGTCGAAAATCTTTACTAATTATTTATATATAATTCAAATGAAAAAATAGGAAAAACGGTAATATCAAATAAGTGACACCACTTGTTACAAAAAGTTTTCTAGCTTATCTGGTCAAAACTTGAAGATTTCTCAGCAGGGACTTGAGTTCGAACCTCTATAGCCTCATTCTTTGTTTTTAATACTTTTGTACTACTTTACTACCACAATACATTTTATAAATTGAAGGATGCTTGTACGTTGTATTATTTCTTTTTCTTGAATATTTTTTTAAATATGATATTATTACAATATTTTTTTTATTTGTTCACGTCTAAAATGATGACACCGTTTAAAAATTTTCTGCGTACGCCACTGTTAGTGGTTGAAATCATTTGCAAGTAAATGAAGAACTTCTTTATTTCCTGTGAAGGATCCACTTGTATAGATGGCTAATAGGACATATCTCAAGTCTTTGGTAGATCTTATCGTTACAAGTATTAAAACAATCTTGACTTGGTATGTTGTTCCATTAATTTGTAGGGCTCAAGGTAGATGCAATGTTTGAGCATTTCTAACGAATACAATTCTGATGATTTATAAGAGTAGAATATAATTTTTCAGCAGCGTAAATAAAGAAGTTAAAGAAGTTTTTTTAAAGATCTTCTGTTTATTATCGTATTAGCTAATGTCTTTTATGTTATAAGTGAATGTAGGTTGTGGAGCAGTGCCGGCTCAACCCCCAAGCCACTAAGGCCAAAGCTTTAGGCCCCCAACAATAGGAGGCCCCAAAATTTATTTTTTTTTATATGTTTATAAATTATTGTTAAATATGTTAAAAGTTCATCCCACATCGGTGGGGTACTTCATTTTGGGGAGAATTTCACCCTATAAAAGAAAGCCTAATATTCAAGATTTAAACACACCTCTCATTTGATTTTTTATCTTCTTAAGACATTTGTATCTTCTTTCTTTAGTATTATTTCACTTGTATTTTTGGAGTGAAATAAAATATTGGTTGTGTCCGAGGAAGTAGCAAAATTGACCGAACCTCATAAAAATTGCTCTATAAAAATTGATCATAAAATAAATAATTAGCAGCAAAGGCTAAAAAATAAACATCAAAAAGAAAAATATGAAAATTTTATTAAATATGTCTAAGGCCTCATGTTAAGATTTGGCTTTAGGCCACCTACTCTATTGAGCAGCTTCTGTTGTGGAGTACACCGTAAATTAATTTGCAATCCAACTACTTTACATATTGTTAATAAGAGTTGTAAGCTTGTTCTAATTTAGAATTTACTAGATATAAAATTTCCCAACACAGGGCTGTTTCATTTGATGGGGTGTAGGATTGCATGGCTTGTCAGACTGAATATTTTATTTTTAAAATTTAATACCTTATAAGTTCGATGAAGCTTGACTTTGTCGGTTTAATTTGTTGGTCTCGAGGTAGGTGATTGCTCGTATTTCTGATCTGAATTTCTTCCATAACTTGTGCAAGTAATATAGGTATTAATTAATGATCTTGGAGTCAAAGTTCGCATTCTAAGATACAAAAGGGGGACCAAAGAAACTTTCTATCGGTTTTTGGACATATGGCTTTTCTACTATTTGAAGAAAAAGTATTTATGATAGTCCCTTTGAGTTACTTTATCTATTCAACAATTTCCCTTCAATTAACTTCTTAGTGCAATTGTTTTCATGCGATTTGCATTTCTATCTCAATGGATTATGTATGTGATCAAGTTTTTCAAAGGGAAAATCAGAATATATCAATCATTAAATAAGACAGAGAGATTTCACCCGTAAAACGATGCAGTTGCATTTGTTACTTAGTTTATAGACAATAACAATCGAACTAATTTGATCCAAAACAGTAAATAAATTAGAAAAATTAAGACTTAGCGTTAAAATAAAAGGAAACGGTAGGTTTGGCTCCGAGAACAATACCTTCGAGGAGAGAAGTAAGAACAATATAAAAAGCAGGTAAAGTTATTTCATTTATCTTGAGAATAGAATGTAGCATAAGTTTTGCCAAGAATTTCCTCCTTTACAATGGTTGTTGAGTCTATAAATTATAGCTATATGTAGGGAAATAAGATCCTAGGATCAAACCCCTCTTAAACGACAATAAAAAGGGTCATTGATGAATATGTAATGGTAGGCCATGTATGCAAATATTCTTCGCAACGGCTGCTCATTTAATGCTAGAGAATATTCTTCATTGAATGCTATATGATGACAAGCATATGATTCTGCAGCCCATGTTGATCATATTCCCTTCGGGGTCAGTCCCATGTCATTTGCATCTATTGTTTCTGGTATTGGTTGCTACGCAATTTACTTTCTACACGTCTTCGATTTCACGTGTTATGTTGTCACTCGATCATTTAATGAAAACTTGTTTTACCTTATACAGATAGTCCTCCTGCTTTTCAGTGGTATACTTTCTATCACCGAGAAGTTGATGATGATTCCTTTCTTGGCGGAAAATCTTCTGAAAAACCTTTTGAACAGTCTTTGATGCTTGAAATAACGCACGTCTTCTCGCATTTAATACCTCGAACACGTGTTTCCTCATGATTTAGCAATATTTTATACGGTTCACGAGGTAATCATAACCATAATTTTTGCCATCTATATCTATACTTATACTCATCATCTTACCTCATTCACTTCCAATTTGCTACATAAGGAGAATTCAACAGTATCCAAAGGTTCTTTTCAATCAACCTCGAATACTAGGGGGCATCACCCTCGAGATTCAAGAAAAATACTTCACGCCAAAGAGGGCCTCGATATGAATACTTTGCAATGGGCCAAATGGTCAGATGAACCGTGTCCATGTAGAATAGTTGAGCCCCGATGGCAAAACATGTACGCATGTATGAATTATTCAAAGAAGCATTCTTTCTATATCAAACACTTTATGTCCCAAAGATATTTTCTACAATACGAGCTCCATACTTGTAATTTTATGAGAAACGGCTCAAGGGACAAAACAGAAATAAACCTCGAATACTCGGGGACTGTCATCAACAATCAACACATTCGACATGTCTAAACTTGAATTTATAAAACCCCAAAGAGGCATCCATCGATGCAAAGGCCAAGCCATCATACTTGGGGACTAACATTTCGAACAAGTTCGAAATGTTATCGAGAAACAAGTCCAAAAGACACGGCCGAAGTCTACGACCATTTTAAAGGCTATGGCCAAAATAACGCGGCTCGTAGACGTCCGTATTCCGCAATAAAAAGAGGCCTTCGAATTTTCAAAAAACCGGTTAAATAAAAGCTACCCTCGGCAAAATAATCAAAGGGCTTTGATAAAATCAGCCCTCGAAAAACATTAAGAGATATCAAATTATTCAAATATAAACTTGTGCTAAGGTACTAAAAACAAAGGGTTCCGATAGACACTAAACCCTCAAAAATAAATCAATGGGTAAAAAATGCATGCCAAGGCATAAATAAAATTTTTCTAAGTTTTCTAACCCGAAAAGGGAAAATAATAAGCCATCTCTTAGAGGCCATAATGGCCCGATCTAAAAGAGCCTAAGGGCCGATATATTTAGGGTTCGAGACCTTGTTCTCACCCGATCCAAATTCAAGGGTTCGATTATCCCGAACCTAAATAACTAATAACTTAATTATGGCTCGGGGAATCACCATTATCCATCACGAGCCCGTAAAGTTCTATGCTCCAAAGTTCAAACCTTATTCAAACTCGACCACGGTAATTTCAAACAAACCATCTAAGATAAAATCTCAAACACACCATTCAAAGAACGATATTATTACAAGAATTTTGATCACGCACAGGAGACTAGAGACTTGGAATCAGCTTCGAGCGCATTGGTTTGGCCTATCTCTTCAGAGAGGTCAAAACCTCGATCATGGATCTCTTTGAGGGTCTCTGATCACGCACAACTCTAGCCCTAAAAAGGATAAGCGATCGCTACAAATATAATCCGGTCTAAAAGTCCGGAGTCGAATCCCACAGAGAACTAAGGCTTAGTTGAATTTGTTTAATATCACCACAAAGACAAGATTGAAAATAAATAAACAGCTGAAAACTAACTATGCTTGAATTGTAAATAATTGAAATAAAGGTCTAAGATAATGGTTTCCCCCGTTGTTGATTTCCTTAGTTGTATGTTTCTTATAGCTTTGACTTAGTTGCCTCTATCATTCATGAACTCTCCGGCTATCATAAATCTCTCTCAAGCAATTATGATAATTTACTAGACGCACTCTCTCAAGCTACGCTAGCTAGATTCGCATTACAGTTCACTTAGATCGCACCCGATGTATCGTTATCTCTAATCCAACCTCTACACCCTCGGTTATGACTCTCGCCTATACTCCGAGAGTGATGTTGTTCAAACAACTACCTAAATATGCACTCTATCTCAAGCAGATACATAATAAATAGGAGCGGCTAATTGAGGATCCTTTCAATTAATCACAATCAAAACGTAGTTGAACAAATAGAGATAAACAACCAATTCAATACTATATTAATATAACAACCAAATCATCCCCAACGGGTTTTACCAAAACCCTAGAAAACGAATTAGCTATTCATAATATTAAGTAAAACTACAATACTAAAAATCATAACCAACAATGATAAATAGGAAGAGGAAGGAAAAACTTGTTGAAGAATTTCCCGCCTTGCTCTCAATGTGTTCTTGCCTCCTTAGGTCTAATTTGTGTCCAAAATATATCCCCTCCTGTTCTTGACCGGCCTCCTACGTTTAATATAGGGTTTAGGGCTTAAAATTCCATATTTTGCACTTTGATCCCTGAAATTTACGTGTCCTGCCGCGGTCCCACCGTGGTTACGCAGGGACCGCGGCCAAATAGGTCCTGAATCTTTGGTAATGTTCTGCCGCGGTGTTCTACCATGGTCCTACAATAATCGTGATTGTTAACCCTATTTCATTTTTAATTTGGAAAAATGTAAAACCAAAAAGTTGTATTCCTTGAAGTTAGCTTTCTAACCACATATTGTATAGCCCAAATGGAGTTCTGAGCAAAGAGTTATATCTATTTTACTAGACAGTGCACAATATACCTCCTCGAGTCTTCGTTCGTACTTAATTATCAAATTTGACCCCCCGAACCTGATTCCGGCTTAATTCCTTGAGCTTTTACTCAGATTTCAAATCTCCAAATCACTTAAATTCATTCCATAACATCTATATAGCTCGAAATCACTCCTACAAGGCATAAAATACATCGTTAGTGCAAAACACTAGCGATTAAAGCGCAAACTCAACTAAAGTGCAGTAAATTAGAGTGTAATAAACGATTAAAATATGCAATTATAGCCTATCATCAAAACCCCACACTTAAACCATTGCTCATCCTCGAACACTTTTTTTTTTATAGACACGACCTTTTTAAACAATTCTCCTAACTCATCACACCAAGAGTATTTAAAATAGACTAAGCACAAAAGCGTAACATCTTCACCTCAAGATTTGACTCAAAAGTACCACGCATTATTCACAACTCACCTACTTACTCTAACATAGAGGTCACTTACATTATCTTTCCTTCATGAATCAAGTGCCCTTACACAACAAAAGAGAGTAGTTCCACATAACAAAATTTAAGAACACTTAGGAACTCAAGATAGAAAGCATTCACTCGCTCTCAGAAATAA
>MU687533.1:74500-118943 GCA_026770625.1 Nicotiana glauca | reverse complement strand
GTAGGCTACGGGACGGGTAGGATACATTTAGATATAAGAGTGACTACACCTCCCTAAGCACTTTAATACATATACTTTAACATTCAAACCATATACTTATGTCAAACCAAACTCCACCTTCACATCAATGTATATTACCCCATACTTGTTTAAGCACACATACGTCAAGAGCCACCACTTATCAAGGAATTATTTTTTTCACAACAATCCAACTATTTTGTTTTCAATTCAAGTGGCTCTTCCTTTTTCGAAACAGTGCACCTTTCTCCTTACTCAATTAGTTCCACTCAAAAGCCAAACCAACCACCCCCCACATTTTAACTTTTACAAAGTTCATAACATTCAAGTGCTCATGATAGGTGAAAAGGTTCAAATAGATGGTTAATTCAAACAAATGGGTAAGGCTTGTAATGTGGTTGCCAAAAAAAGGATTATAAGCTCAAAGAGGTTAACTACGATACATAACAATTAGATGGGTAAAATATACATATCTGGCTCAACAAGAAAATGCCTATATCACTTCCAAGACTGAAAAATACTACTATTTTTCTTTGCAAACACACAGGGCAAGTTCTAAGCATCAAATGCAATGCACTGAATAACGCAAAACCTTACGCACACATGGCACATAACTCACTCAGGATTGGATTCGTAGACACTCTAGTCAAAGCAGTTAAGCAAAGTTAAAATAATACAATTTAAGGCACTTCTACAAGAGTCAAAAACTGAGCATAAGCGTCACAACCAAAGTACTCACTATTCTCAAGGCATGACTAATTCAAGAGATATTGCTTCAATTCACAGCACAACACAATGGCTCCTACTCCCAAAAAAAAGTAACTACACCCGGTTCAAATAAAACCCTTGAAAAAGAACCGTGGCCCAAAGAAAAACTAAGGGGGAGTTACTACACTACCTAAAATAAAACAAAAAATCTCTTTGGTATTTTCTTTAGACTTACTTCCCTCAAGAAAATTGTCTAGAAGATCCGTCATCAGGAAAAGTCCAATCTTTAAAAAAAACACAGCTAAAGTAGCATGAAAATCCACCCAGACAATCTCCTCACCCCACACTAAAAATTGTGCATTGTCCCTAATGCACATCTATACATACAAGAGGGTAAAATAAACTCCCTGGTAGGCCAAAGGCTGAAGCACTAGCAGTTCATGGGGTACTCAGACTTCTCCTAGCTTGGTCCTTCGTGCGGGTACCTCACACTTAGTTCCAACTATTTTATTTGTTGGTGAATCCTTCCAATACCTTTGCTTTCCATGCTCCTAGAAATAAAAAAATCGAAACTACAAAAATAATACAATAATAAAAAATAAAATAAATTAAATAAATTAAATTAAAATAAAAAATAAAGATGGGTTGCCTCCCAACAAGCGCTTGATTTAACGTCGCAACAGTACGTGAATCACTTCTTGCCTCCACCTCGAGCTTATGAATTGAATCCCCAATTTGGATTCAAGTATTCAGTTATGTTCCAGTGGTGGTGGAACAAATATAATTGGCCCAAGCAACCATTGTACTATTCTACACTTCTTGGCTTTTAGATGAGGTATGTAGTCCTGTCTTTCTGGCAAGAAAAATTCTAGAATATAGGCACCTTGTTCCTCATTCTTTGACTTCTCAATCGGCTTGGATGATTCTATTTTCATATTGTCATCCAAGCACAATGTACAAAAATGTTTGGAGTGACGACCCATGCGCTCACACACATGAACTNATAGGTTATTGATGTTCTACTCTGACCTCCCCAATTAACACCTCAAATTCATGCTCTTCTTGGCTACTATCCTCAATATTGACTTGTTGAGCATTAAAAGCTCCAACCACTTGACTCAATTGAGCCTCCAACTTGTGAATAGTTGCCTCTTGCCTTTCTATGTGCAATTGTTTCTCATAATTTTTTCCAGAAGGCACTTTAGCATATCCTTGATCTCCTTCGGGTCTGCATTCCCAGGTTCTTTGTTCCTATTAACTTCACAAGAAAAGGTAGAACCATCATAGTAAGGGGTCGGGGGAAAATAAGAAATATAAGCACAACTATAAAGGTGACCATTTTTACCACCACACACATCACACACATTCCACAAATAAAATTGAGTTGGTGCACATAAGTCGCTCTTAGGAATATTTTGAAAATTTTGCCATGGGTGGTTTCCTTCACAATATGTATTGAGATCAATAGTAGAACTATCTATACCTAAATTCCCATAATTACAAGATGTCATGTTTCTCAAATCAACATATATAATAAAATAAAAAATAAAAATACAAAAAAAAACAAAATTAAAAATCCAAACTTGAAACCTAGCAATATATATAGCTACAACTTCACCGTTAGTTCCCTGGCAACAGCGCCAAAATTTGATCACGCCTAACTCTAGCCCTAAAAAGGATAAGCGGTCGCTGCAAATATAATCTAATCGAAAAGTCCGGAGTCGAATCCCACAGAGAACTAAGGCTTAGTTGTTTTGTTTAATATCACCACGAAGACAAGATTGAAAATAAATAAACAGCTGAAAACTAACTATGCTTGAATTGTAAACAATTGAAATAAAGATCTAAGCTAACGGTTTCCCCCGTTGTTGATTTCCTTGGTTGTATGTTTCTTATAGCTTTGACTTAGTTGCCTCTATCAATCACGAACTCTCCAGCTATCATAAATCTCTCTCAACAAATTATAATAATTTACTAGACGCACTCTCTCAAGCTACGCTAGCTAGATTCACATTACAGTTCACTTAGATCGCACCCGAGGTATCGTTATCTCTAATCCAACCTCTAAACCCTCGGTTATGACTCTCGCCTATACTCCGGGAGTGATGTTGTTAAAACAACTACCTAAATATACACTCTCTCTCAAGCATATACATAATAAATAGGAACGTCTAATTGAGGGTCCTTTCAATTAACCACAATCAAAATGTGGTTGAACAAATAGAGATAAACAACCAATTCAATACTATATTAATATAACAACCAAATCATCCCCAACGTGTTTCATAAAAACCCTAGAAAAAATTAGCTATTCATAATATTAAGTAAAACTACAATACTAAAAATCATAACCAACAATGAAAAATAGGAAGAGGAAGGAAAAACTTGTTGAAGAATTCCCCGCCTTGCTCTCAATGTGTTCTTGCCTCCTTAGGTCTAATTTGTGTCCGAAATATGTCCCCTCCTGTTCTTGGCCAGCCTCCTATGTTTAATATAGGGTTTAGGGCTTAAAATCTCGTATTTTGCACTTTGATCCCTGAAATTTACATGTCCTGCCACGGTCCCACCGCGGTTACGCCGGGACCGCGGCCAAATAGGTCCTCTGAATCTTTGGTAATGTTCTTCCGCGGTGTTCTACCGTGATCCTACCGTAATTGCAGTTTTGCACCCTGTTCTGTTTGGAATTTGGAAAAATGTAAAACATGAAAGTTGTAGCTCTTCGAGTTATCGTGCCAACTATATATTGTGGAGCCCAAATGGAGTTCTGAGAAAAAAGTTATATCTATTTGACTAGATAGTGCATAATATGCCTTCTCGAGTCTTTGTTCGTACTTAATTATCAAATTTGACCCCCGAACCTGATCCCGGCTTAACTCGTTGAGCTTTTACTCAGATTTCAAAGGTCCAAATCTCTTAAATTCATTCCATAACATCTATATAGCTCGAAATCACTCCTACAAGGCATAAAACACACCGTTAGTGCAAAACACTAGCAATTAAAGAGCAAACTCAACAAAAGTGCAGTAAATTAGAGTGTAATAAGCAACTAAAATATGAAATTATAGCCTTTCATCAGTCTCCCTCCGGGATTGACACTTGGCCAAATTATTGCTCCGTTTCTCTCGGTCGGAGGCTTCCCTTAGCTCTATTTGAGAAGCCTCAGCATCCCTTAAATACATAGAAATAGTTTTGTCAGCCGTGACCTTCATCTTCTCGACTTCGGCCCTAGATTTAGAAACCTCAACGTTGGTTGCAAAAAATTTAGCCTCGAGCTCGTCAATCTTTTTGGCATGCGCCAAATTTTTCTCTGTAGCACCTCAGAGCTGGGTCTTATCCGAGGCTAATTTGGCTAGAGCAGCTTCTTTCTCCGCAATAAACCGGTCCATATTTTCCTTCCATCGGTTGCAGCCGGCCTTAACCTTATCGACCTCCCCTCGAAGTTTCCCGATCATCTCCAGTTTTTGTTACATCTAAGACACTGAAGTGTTAGCCTCTACAGTTGGGTCAAGTAGACCATACTTTTTCAAAATGATGGTTACCTCCTTGTCTAGCTCGGCCTCATTTTTACAAGCTTTGGCCAAGTCTGCCCGAAGGCCCTTGAGATCCTCTTCATTTTTGCTGCAAAGGAGCTTTAGGGCCTTCCCTTCATCTGAGTACTTCTTGAGCTCGGCCTCACATTTTCTCAACTCGACCTTAAATCTGGTAATGTCCTAGTAGAAAAATAGATATCAATTATGGCGAGGGGAGAAGAAGAAATTACAAAGATAGGAGTTAAATATTACTTGAGAGAAGAGACGGTGAACCTCCTCGAAGAGGGTAGATGCGTCGTTGAGGTCTACGGCATTGTTAACCCCAGTAAAGCAATCCCGAAAAGGATCTTCTTCACCGAGGACTCTGCTCGGGTCAGGCGTTCGCAGAGCTCGAGGTTCCATTATTTCCTCCTCAGAATAATCTAGTAGGGAAGGAGAGTGACCTATTGTCATGGCCCCGAGAAACTTACTCAGGGCATTTTGTTCAATCCCGGGGATCACGGTACTTGTCCCCTTTAGTATGCTTGTTGAGGGCGGAGGAACAATTTTGACCTCAGGCGATTGGGGAGGCATTGCCCGCATATTTCTTCAGAGCTTCCTCTCCATGATGCAGGGTCTCCAGTTCGGAGGGCTTGACGGCTTCAACTGGCTTTCTGGCTCGGGTCACCAGCATCGATTATTCATCCTCGCCTTCTTTGTCATCATTCAGTTGATGGACTGAGTCTATGTCCAAGTGAATGAGTTTCCTTCATTGCCTTCGAGTAGGGCTCCTCCTATCTTAGGGGTCTTTGGGTTTTGAAGCCTTTTTTCTCTTATTATCTTTCCCCAATTTTGGAATTAAGGACTTGGTCTCTTCTCCGAGCGGGGCTAGCTTCATTTCAAAGACATCTCCAATGCCTACATGAATGAAAATTAGGCATAAGTGAGATGAAATCTCCAGTAAAGGGGAGAACATCAAAAACTTGGGAAAAGAACTAATTGTGGTGCTTGGCTTCCCATTTTCCCTCCCCAATTCACACTATAGGTGCTCGTCATACGAGGAGGTCGCAGCTAGTTTTTGGAACCAGTCTTCAAGGTCGGCTACCGCATGAGGCATCCAAGTAACAGTTGCAAAAAAGGTGAAGACATCACACAAAGCGTAAATGGACTATAAGATGTTACCCAAAAAAAGATACTTCACTTACGATTGGGGTTCCACTATTTTGGGAACGACATTTTTTCCTCGGGGATAACATCTGAGGTCCTTACTCGTATGAACCGGCTCCTCTAACCCCGATCCTTATCCTCGTCATTGCTAGCAAAGAAGGCCTTGGTCGACCGGCATTGAAGCTTGATAAACCCTTAGTAAAGTGGAGGTCGATACAATCAGATAAGGTGATTAAGAGTGAACTCTAGCCCCTAGGCCTTGCTGGAGAAATAGATAAACATGATCTCTATACACCAGAAAGAAGGGTGTATCTAGCCGAGGGTGACCTTATACCTCTTGCAGAAGTCGATCATAATTGGATCGATGGGACCCAATGTGAAGGGGTAAGTGTAAACACTCAGGAATCTCTCCACATGAGTAGTAATGCTCTCCTCATGGTCGGGGATCTGTACCACAACCTCGTCCCCCCAGCCACAGTCCTTCTTCACAGACTTGAGGTGCTTCTCCGTTATCGAGCAAATATATCGGGATACATTCTCGCATCGGCCAAGGATTGCGGGGGGATTTTCAATGTTAAAGTCTTTCTTTTTGACATAGAGGCTGGGAATAATCTTGTAAAGGTCCAACGCTTTATCATCTGCCAGCCAGGAAGAGGAGGAGGAAGCTTTCTCTTTTTGAGGAACTGTTTGGAGGTTTTTGCCATTTATTTGGGGTAGTAGAGGAGGAAGTAGGCGGAGCTTGATATTTTATCGGCGCTAAAAGGGATCAAGTAACGGGTAATGAGAGAGAAGAGATGCAGATATAGCGGGATAAAATGAGTTTGGAGATGGTCTGAAGATTGAAGTAAAGTTTTTTTTTCTGAAATTGAACCTTATATTTATAGTCAAGCGGTGACTATTCGATGGCGCTAGTGGCTACCATCACTGGTGAAGCATTTACTGATTCAGGGAAGCAAAACGACGAGATGTTTCGGTCACTTCGAGTGCCTACATCACGGGAGTGACATCATCATCAAGAACTCCAAAAAATCAAGGCTCAAGTCGTTTCTTATCATTTTATTCTAAAAAATACAGGGACTATCTATATACGGTCAAAATAATGTGTCCCCGATTTTGTAGGCTCGAGGGGTCGCGTCGAGAAACAAGTTCAATATCGACCAGGGTCGAGCCCGATGGCAGAATACTATACTCGAATATCGGAGTGCTCGATGAACACTGAGGCTGAGTATGACTAACCTCGCGATAATTCCATTATGGTTTTATAATAAAAAGAGAGATTCCCGTGGTGGCACTAAGATCACGGCATAAATTCGGAAACGGATTTGTACTAGGCGGCTAGACAACTGTATAATAAGATTCCCTACTACAACTAGAATTGTACCTTATCTAGGATTCCCCTACTATATAAAGGTGACACCAATAATTTGTAACGCATCAATCACTGAGAAGAGAATATATATTTTAACTTTCTTGTCTACTGTTCATCTAAATCGCCTTATTATTATTTTATTATTCTTGTTCATTTATCTCTAGGTCACTCTTGCTCGAAGTCGAGGTCTGCTTACACGATTGGTTTGACTTGACTTACTTTTAAATTTATACATTTGATTCCTTGTTTATCAATTAGTATTGGATTAAATTACATATCTTTAAAACCACAATACAAGTTTAATTGTTACTCAGAATTTATGGTAAACAAGGTTACCGCTCGCACTGACTTGAAATCTTGATGCTTTTATTTCCAAACAAAATTATCGAAGTTGTATAAAAGCTCCAAGAGTGTGACCTGATCTCAATTCGTTTATTGGAATATTATGTAATCATACAATGAAGATTGTTTCACCAGAATCTACTCGGCCAACTGAAAGCTACTTACCTTGCTTAGAACTATTTAACTTTGCACTCTAATTTCTCTTCCATTTTTCCTAAAAAATATATTAACACCCAAAATCAATGTTGTATATGGGTAAAACCGGGATCATGGTACACCCTGGTCTCCAACAGTATAAAATGAGCTCGAGACATGAAGACGAGGGACCAAAATCAAGGCAAAGGTTTCATCGAGTCAGAATCCAGGAGTATGACGCCAACTCTTGAGAATTTTAGGGTCATGATCCGAACCCCGAAAGACCCTGAAGAACACTATCAGGCAATCAAACACAACCAACAGAAGGTTGAAGTATCCGCGATCGGCCGGATATTCCCTATTATATAAAGAAGAGGTCTTATAATTCATTCAGAACATTGTAACACGCATTCCAAAGCAATATACTACTATTTTCACTATTATTGAAAGCTTTTTTTCTTGTACATCAGTACTAGCCGTTGTAAGCTCGGATCAAGGGTGAATATATCATTAAAGTTGGAGTTATCCTTCTCGTGTGGTTTGAATTTACTATCATTATTTATTCAATCAAACTCAATTTATCATTTTTTATCAAATTAATCCGCGTATCCTTAAAACCACTTACAAATTTAATTGTTATCTGATTTTGAGGGTAAACCATTTGGCGCCTATCGTGAGGCTAAGATAATAGTGGCTATTTGATACAAACTTCCATAACACACCCTTTTTTACACTTGTTCTTTGAAGTGTCTTTAATTTCAACTCAAAGTCTAAAATGTTGAGCTCCCAATCTGCCCTTTAAATATGGATGCTGAGTCCGGTCACCATGGCGAGAACAACAATACAGCATCCGAAAATGAGGTGCCTCTTGTCGATCTCAACGAAGTTCCAGCCGCGGACCTGATCGGCATTAGCTCAAATGTGGCCATCAATGCGAATTTGCCTACCGACCTTGAAAACAGCGTCCTCGGGGGAGTCCTATCGATTTCCCAAAATACGCATGACGGCGAAGGTAATGGGATCAACCTGCGGGTGATCTTCGAAATGCTACAGGCTCAACAGGCAGTGATATCTCAGCTCCAGAACCGAAGCCATGCCCCCAACAGAATTGAGCTCGAGCCATTCCAGGAATGCACCCACAAAAATGAACCGGTCACGAAAAGTCCAAATGAAGCTAAACCCGAAACAAACCCCTGAGATCATAAAGATGCTAGAGGAGCTGACAAAACGGGTAGAATTGAGAGAAAAGAAAATCAAAGCCAATGACAAAAAAGTGGAAACCTATAATTTCAGGGTCGACCAAATTCCATGAACACCACCGTTATTAAAGGGTCTGGATTTCAAGAAGTTTGTTCAAAAATCTTTTCCTCCGAGCGCAGGTCCGAAGCCGATCCCAAAGTAGTTCTACATGCTCAAGATTTCTAATTACAATGGAACAATTGACCCAAATGAGCATGTAACCTCCTACATGTGTACCATCAAAGGGAAGACTTGGATGATGATGAGATCAAGTCTGTCCTGCTGAAATAGTTTGGGAAAACTTTGTCAGAGGGAGATATGATATGGCACTATAACCTACCCCTAATTCTATTGACTCGTTTGCTATGCTTGATGAATCCTTTGTGAAAGCACACGCCGGGGCAATTAAAGTCGAGATCGCGAAATAAGACATATTCAAAGTGAAACAGAGAGATACTGAGTGCTCAGAGAATTCGTGTCCTGGTTTCAAATAGAACAGATGGACTTGCCTCCGGTCGCGGGCGATTGGGCCATTCAAGCCTTCACCCAAGGAGTCAATGCTTGAAACTCATTGGCTTCACAACAGTTGAAGCAAAATCTCATAGAATATTCGGTTGTGACTTAGGCTGACATACATAACTGGTATCAATCAAAAATTAGGTCGAAGATAACTCTCTTCGGGCCCTTTCCGGGCCCGTTTATCTCATGAGAACCATCTCCAAGGTCAAGAGAGACATTGATCATGCACCAAGATCAAACAGGGATTAGTATCAACCATACAATGGAGACCTAAAAGTTAATGGGTTTGGGAAAAACCCCGTGAGAAGTGAGAAGAGAAAGATTGAGGGAAAAATAACCAGGGACTCCTGAGCAAAAATGGTTTCGACATGCCTGTCGGGCCCAAGGAAGCTCCAAGGTTATCAGAGTACAACTTTAATATCAATGTTACTACATTGTATCTGCTATCGGACACATCAAAGAAACCAAATTTGCCTCAACCTCTACAGTCTAATCTAGCCCTAAGGGACCCTAACCTAGTGTGTAAATATCATGGCACTCAAGGTCACAGGACAGAAGACTGCCAATAATTGAGATAGGAAGTAGCCCGGCTATTCAACAAAGGACATCTCCAAGAGTTCCTGAGCGATCGAGCCAAAAACTATTTTAGGAACGGGGACTCTAATAAGTAGATCGAGCAGGAGGAACCTCGGCACGTCATCAATATGATTATCGGTGGGTCGACGTCCCCCAGGGATCGATGTTAAAACGCACCAAAGTATCCATCATGAGGGAAAAATAGACTCGAGATTATATGCCGAAAGGAACCCTATCCTTCAACGACGAGGATGCTGAAGGTATCATACAACCCCACAACGATGCACTGGTAATATTTGTACTCATAAATAAATCTAGATTTAAGCATGTGTTAATTGATATAGGTAGCTCCGCCAATATCATTAGATCGAGGGTCGTGGAGAAGTTAGGTCTACAAGACCAAATCGTGCATGCAGTCCGAGTTCTAAAGAGATTCAAAATGGAATTTGAGACCACTAAAGGGGAGATAACATTACCGGTGAACACCGCTAGAACCATTCAGAAAATAAAGTTCTATGGCATCGAAGGAGACATAAGGTACAATGCTTTATTTGGGAGATCGTGGATTCACAACATAAGGGTAGTACCCTTGATGTTGCACCAGGTGTTGAAATTCCTAACACCGAGAGGGATTAAAATGGTTTACGGAAAACAACTAGACGTAAAAGAGATATTTGCAGTCGACGAGGTGGTCCCAATATCCAGACTTTCAACACTGAAGGGTCTAGGTTTGGTCGCCAAAGAAGAAACCAAAGAGCATTTACTAACACCAACCCATACTGGACCGGATAAGAAAGGGATGGGTGAGGACGACGATTACGGAGTTCCCAATTTTTCATAGTCCCCGATGATTCCAACGTAACCAAATTGATGGTCGAGGGACTGGAGCAAGTCATATATATCGAACACCCGCCAGATCGTAAGGTATACCTAGGTACTGGGTTAAGTCCCAAGCTCATGGAAAAACTCATTAACTTCCTTATATATATATAATAATATATTGTTTCGCTTGGTCCTACCTCTATATGACAGGGATTCCGCAGAAAATAACTGCTCATAAGCTGAGCCTCGATCCAAAGTTCCACCCGGTCAAGCAGAAAAAGAGGCCTCAGTCCAAATTCAAGCATGCTTTCATTAAGGACGAGGTATCTAAAGTCCTCAAGATAGGGTCCATCCAGGAAGTTAATTACCCGAATTAGTTAGAAAACATAGTGGTAGTCCCTAAAAAGGGAATAAATTAAGAATGTGTATAGACTATAAAGATTTAAACAATGCATGCCCCAAGGAGTCTTTACCTCTACCAAACATCAATCGCATGATCGATATAACGGTCGGCCACGAGATCCTCCTCTTTCTTTATTCCTACTCCTGGTACAACAAAATTTGAATGGACCCGGGCGACCAGGAAAAAATGTCCTTCATCACTAATACGGCACCTACTACTATAATGTAATTCCATTCGGACTAAAAAACGCTGATGCCACTTCCCAATACCTAGTAAACCGGATGTTCGAAGGACATATAGTAAAATAAATGGAGGTTTATATTGATGATATATTGGTTAAGCTCCTTCGAGTAGAGGAATATTTGAAGCATTTGCAGGAAACCATCAACATATTGAAGAAGTACAATATGAAGTCGTACCTGGAAAAGAGTGCATTCAGAGTCGAGTCCGAAAACTTTCTCGGATTCATGGTGTCCAACCGGAAAATTGAGATCAATCCCGATAAAATTAAAGCCATAGAGGACATTACCGTAGTGGATAATGTCAAGGTCGTTCAAAGGTTAACCGAGCATAGCCGTGTTGGGTCGATTCATTTCGAGGTCCTCCAACAAGATCCATCGGTTCTTCTCACTGTTAAAGAAGAAGAAGAATAACTTCTCATGGACCCTAGAGTGCCAACAAGACTTGGAGGAACTCAAGCGGTATCTCTGGAGCCCACCTTTGCTTCGTACTCCAAAGGTAGACGAACAATTGTACATGTACTTAGCGGTATTGGAGGTAGTGGTAAGTGGAATCCTGGTTTGGGAATAGGAAGGTACGCAATTTTCTATCTATTATGTTAGCAGGACACTAGGCAAAGCAAAAAATAGGTATCCTCCCCTAAGATGTTACACCCCCATGATTTCGTACGTGGAAGTACACCATAAGTAAATTGATGTAAGATCGAAAATGAGATGTTACATCCTGCATTTTTGTATATTGAAGTTTCATCGTAAGTTAATCGACGTAAGTTCAGGAATGAGAATTATTTTAGGATTATAAGTATTACGCTATTTCAAACAAGTGATAAGTTAATTCGTGAAGGTGAAAGAGTAAGTGAATCAATTAAAATTAATTTCATCGAAATTTGATATTTTAGGATAAAATACAGCTCGAGCTAAAATATTCGTTATTTATGGACTAGTGTCATAGAAGGTACTACATGACCATGATAGTACGGTGTATACATTGTGTTAAAAATAATTAGTATTTTAAGCTAGTTTAGATAATTTTTAATTATGAGGGTAATTGGTAATTATTCAAATATATTTTGGATAAGAACTTAACGTGGCAAATTTTGCCTTAAAACAATTGTGACTCATGCATAATTAATGAGTGTGGCACGCTCAAATGGACCTTGAAAAAGGGATAAGTTGGTGACAATTATGCTTGGGTTCCGTTTCAGGTCTTTATAGTGTATATCATGAAGTAAGAAACTTTCCGGACACGTTTTATAAGCTCAAGTCCTTAAAATAGACCGTGCGAATTGATGAATTTTGCATGCAAGTTATGATGTTGTTGCTTAAGCATTCTCCTAATCTGGAGGTTCTTAATTTATTTTCTGATGAGATTTTGAAGCAGTATAAATTAGAAGTGTTCTTCAGCAATGTTTTTCCTTTCCATTACGTTGTACAATTTTGCAAATATGATTTCTTCAACCGACGAAATTTCTTAGCACAGTAGAAATGCAAGATTTTGTAATTCTAAGAGAGTACGGTGCAATCTTTTTATAAAATATCATACGAATGTTTCCCTACTCCAAGTATGTTAAGGCTATCCCTTCTTTTTTTTTTAATTAGCATGATCTATACAACACAAACGAAACGAGCAAATGCGCAATTTTCATAAATGACTCTATTCGTAGAAATACTAGAGATGCTTATGTTCTTGATTCCTTGGGTCATATTATTCTATCATCTATTCATGGGTCTCAAAAATACGTAAGTTGGTAAAGTTTATTTCATGGTGTTAATCAGAAGCATTATGGTCTTATGACGTACCGAGAGATTTTGTTAACGTATTTCATACGCATTTCATGTATTTATACATGCACATTGACCCATGACCAGATGACATCATATCCCATATATATATATATATATATATATATATATATATATATATATATATATATATATATATATACACACGCCTGATTAGCTGGTATACGTTGATGATATTGCCCACAGTGGACGAGATGGTATGATGGGATGCTCTCAGAGGCTTCATGATATTATATATATATATGGGAAAGGTTATGGCGTTATATATACACCACAACCTGATCAGGTGGTATACGTTGATGATATTGCCCACAGTGGACGAGATGATATGATGGGATGCCCTCAGAGGCTTCATGATGTTATAAACATATGTACCTATGCATGATATGATATTTATACGTATATGCATGACACTAAAAGTATTTCTTGATGTACAGAGTTATCCAGACATACAGGTTGAATCATTTACTTTATATTTCTTCCATGTCTTTTACGTTTTTATTTATGGTCTTTACATACTCGATACATTATTCGTACTGACATCCCTTTTGCCTGGGGACGCTGCGTTTCATGCCCATAGGTCTCAATAGATAAATCAAAAGTCCTCTAAGTAGGCAATCAGCTCAGCGGAAGATGGAGTTGCTTGTTTGGTCAGTATAATTTAGATGTGTATTATGTGGTATGGCGGGGCTCTGTCCCGATGTTTATGACAATTATGTATCCTTAGAGGCTTGTAGACAGATGTCATGCACGTAAAATATTGTATGGCATTGTCGGACTATGTTCAATGTATGAGTGGTTATTTTGGTCTTAGAGGCCCATATGTCTTATGTATAAGTTGGTATAACACATTGTATTTTACCTATTTTACGGAAGCCTCTCTAGCCCAATTATCTATGATAGTATGATACGAAAAGATATGTTATATTGGTACTCGGTTGAGTAAGGTACCGGGTGCCTGTCGCGGCCCATCGGTTTAGGTCGTGACATAATTATTAGCACTCGATTTGCTAAGAACCTCTGGGAAGCTAAAATCGTATTTTCAGTGCCATCCCATATGTGTTGGGACTACATACCCATTAAGAAATATAATGCAAAAACCCAAGCTCTCGGGATGATTGGACAAAGGGGTCGTGGAAATCAGCGGGTACGATATCGAACATCGATCCTGAACCGCCAGCAAATCTCAAATTTTGGCAGACTTCATGGCCGACTTTGCACCAGCCATAATTCCTGAGGTCGAGAAGGAGTTGTTGTTGAAATCAGGGGCCTCCTCTGGAATCTAGACCCTCTTTACAGACGGTACCTCAAGTGTAAAAGGTTATGAGCTTGGCATCGTGTTGAAGCCACCTATGGGTAATGCAATTAGACAATCTATTAGAACTATAAAAAAATTGACTAATAACGAGGCCGAGTATGAGGCCATGATTGCAGGTCTTAAGCTAGCTAAAAGCATGGGGGCCGAGTTGATCAAAGCTAAGTGCGATTGTCTCCTCGTGGTAAACAAAGTCAATCGAACGTTCGAAGTCGAAGAGGAACGGATGCGAAGGTACCTAGATAAGCTACAGGTAATATTATATCAGTTCAAGGAAGGGACTTTACAATATCTACCTCAGGATCAAAACAGCGAGGCTGATACTCTTGCTAACTTAGGACCATCAATCGACGATGATAAATTCAACTCGGGGACGACCGTACAATTCATGAAATCGGTAGTGGAAGATGGTAACGCCGAGATAAACTTGACAAGCTTAACCTGGGATGAGAGAAACAAATATATAGATTACTTGAAAATCGGAAAACTTCCTACGGATCCTAAAGAATCGAGAGCTCTATGTACAAAGGCGGCCTAGTTCAGCTTGTCCGAAAATGGTACCCTATTCCGGAGAACAATCGATGACCCACCCGCCATGTGTCTAGCAACAGGAGATACCGAGTATGTTTTGAGGGAAGTTCACGAAGGAACCTGTAAAAATCATTCGGGCGCCGAATCGTTGGTTCAGAAGGTAATCATAGCTAGCTACTACTAGATCGACATGGAAAATGACGCGGAGGAGTTCATGCAAAAATGCAACGAATGTTAGAGGCATTCTCCAATGATTCATCGGCTCAAGGAGTTGCTTCTTTCGGTCTTATCACCCTGGCCATTCATAAAATGGGGAATGGACATGGTTGCCTCCCTGCCGTGAGCACCCGGTAAGGCTCAATTTTTATTATTTATGACTGACTATTTTTCTAAATGGGTGGAAACCCAGTCATTTGAGAAAGTCGGGGTGAAGGAAGTTAATGATCTCATTTGGGACCACATAAAATGTTGGTTTGGAAAGCCGGACGATATTGTGTGCGACAATGGGAAGTAGTTCATTCATCGGCAGCAAAGTGAGCAAGTTTTTCGAGGACCATAAGATCAAAAGGATCCTATCAAAACCCCATCACCCTACTGGGAACGGGAAAGTGGAGTCCATGAACAAAACCATACTCCAAAACATCAAAAAGAGGTTAACCGACGCCAAAGGAAAATAGAAAAAAATTTTGCCCGAAGTCCTATAGGCATACCGTACGACCTCAAAATCCAGTACCGGGTCCACCTCGTTCTTCTTAGTCTACGGTGCAGAAGCTCTAATACTGGTTGAAGTAGGAGAACCGAGTCTCAAGTTTTGATATGCGATCGAATAGTAAAACAACGAGGCTATGAGTATGAGCCTGGAAGTTTTAGATGAAAGGCACGAGGTCTCCCTCGTCCGGTTGGCCACCAAAAAGCAATGGATTGAAAGGTATTACAATCAAAAAGCCAACCTTCCACACTTCAATATCAGGGACTTGGTGTTAAGAAATGTGACACTAATCACCCAGGACCCGAAAAAGTGAAGTTGGGGCCAAATTAGGAAGGCACATATCAAATTATCAAGATCACTAGCAAAGGATCATACAAACTCGAACCGATGAACAGTGAGCGGCTACCGAATAACTGGAACATAACCCACTTAAAATGATACTACTGCTAAGGTACGACCCGATTAATTACTTTTCTTTAAGTATATTTCGAATTGGACTAACACTTGCAGGTAACTGCCAAGGAATGATGCAACTATTAGGCCTAAAAGAACATGTTGCACTCTTTTTCCCTTGAACCGATTTTGTCCCAAATGGGTTTTCCGGCAAGGTTTTTAACGAGGAAACATTGGATCATGGTAACTTAGAATTGAAGACCGACTGTGAACTAAAGTCAAGGATAGCATCAACAGTATCTGAGCCCTCTCTATGATCGACCTTGAATACTGGGGGCCATCACTCTCGGCTAATGATCTTAGCAAAGAAGGAAACTTTGTGCTCGAACAAGTCTGGGCTTCATGGATAGGATTTATTGTAAGGGCCAAACGGTCAAATGAACCATGCTCGCATAGACCACTTAACCCATAACATGAAGCTTGCACACATCTGCAATCATGTATGTTACAGATAGAAATGAAAGAAAGTTTCTACCTTGTAGATATATATTTTGTCTCTTAAAAACTACTACGCTTTGTTCCTTAAATACAACGAGCCCAAGGGCATCCTCTGTTCGGATCCAAGAGATCACCCCCACTCGGGGACTCTCGTCCAAGGAAAACTCGAACGGCTCGGGCTGTCAAAGCCTCGGGGCACAAAAACCTACTAGGCAATTCCCAAACTTAACGGTTACGACCTCCCCCACTCGGAGACTGTTGTCCTAAGTAAGCCCGTACGGATCGGGTATCAAATCCTAGGGTAATAAGCCTATTCAATAATACCCAAACTTGAAAGGATATGGCCATCCTAAAAATGGCTCGGAGACGTCCAAACTAGTAACCAAAACACAAAGCCTTCAAAAAACTTCTAAACTGGTTCAAAGGCTACCCTCAGCAAAATTGTAATCTTAAAAATTAAAAAATTCCAAGTAAACACTTTGGGGAAAGATTTCGGTCATACCGAGCCCTCACGAGTCTTAAAAAAAATTATATTAGAACAAGCCTTGTTCGAACCTCTGAACAATACCTAATTATGACGTGCTAAGGCATTTGAAATATTTGCAATCATAAAGAAACAGCAAAAAGAAACAAGCTTGAAAGTTTTCGAAGGGAAAAATCCTTGTATTTATATAAAAAGATCTTTAAAATGGCCAAATGGCTTCAACAAAAAATAAAAAAGTACAAACACAAAGAAAAATATAAAAGGCACCTAAGCATCCTGGTCTTCACTGGAGCCCACCTCGTCATGGGAGCATTGGGGTCTTCTATGCGTTGGACTCATCGGAACCCTCAAAGCCTTCCTCGTTCTCATGGTATGCAAACTTCTTGGCTTCGACCTCAAGCCTCTTAGCATTTTCGATATCGGACGATAGGTGGAAACCCCAAGCATGAACTTTCTCGAGAGCCTCCATGCGGAACTATCACTTCATATATTCGATAATGTCTTTCAGGCGGTCCTGGGCTGCCTCAACATTAGCTTTGTACTGAACCACCATTTCTTGGGCATAGGCCTTGGTTATTTCCGCCACTGACTTTGATTCTTTGAGCTCCTTGGCAAAGGTATCCCGTTCGGAAATATCCGAGCTCACTAGAGACATGAGGTCTTCGATTTTTTGGGACCGGGTCTATCGAGGCCAGCTGATCCCGGGCAGTCTCCTTTTCGAAGCCAAACGATCCAGTTTACCTTTCCACTCTTCGGCCTCATCCTTGATTGCATCCATATCGGCTCAGAGTTGGTAGATCCAGTCAAGCATCTGTTGGACATGCGGGTTTTGACCTTAAGTCGCCATGTCTAGATCGTCACCACTAACTTTAAAGACTTTACCTTTTCCACCAGGTTTGCATGTTCCTTGTGAGCAGTGTCCAACTCGGCTTGAAGCATCTTGACCTCTCCTTCGCATTGCTCGCTGAGAAGCTTATAAGTATCTCTGTTCTCAACAAGCTTTTTAACTTCAGCCTCGAGTTGGCTAAGATCATCCCGGTACCGGAGAAAGGTCTCATGGTAAAGCACCGAGGGCTGCAAAATATGGAAAGGAAAAGGCATTAGAATCCTAAAAAATTGAGTCTGAAGATAAAAGGGGATGACAACACCTTAACCGGTTCAACGAGTGTTGCGCTTTGTCGAACAAGCATGGCGCGTCCACCTCGTTCCTTTTCTCCTGGTCTTCTTTGGTTACCAGGCACTAGGAGTGGCAAACGGGCGGGTTGGGTCAGATATGGTTCAGGTTGAAAATAGGTAATGAAAAAACGATCAATTATCGGACCCGGACATATTTAATACGGATAAAAAATAGGTTAACCGACGTATAATATGGGTTATCCATATTATCCATGAGTTCTTGTATATGATCACTTTTGGGAGAATTCTTAATCTCTCTAACTTGAGGAACCCCCAGTTTGAGGCTTTATAAATGTAAAAGTTAGACTCGTTGGTTATCCATTGGTTACTCATTGATTACCCATTTTCTAAATGGATAATATGGGTCTTATCCATATTTGACTCATTTTTAAAAAGTTCATTATCCAACCCATTTTTTAGTAGATAATTTGGGTGGTTCACTATTTTCTTTGAACCATTTTGTCACCCCTACCAGGCACTGGAGGTAACTATCTATCCCGACAGGGGTCGAAAGAACCCGGGCATCCTCCAAAATTGAGATAATAATTGATTGCTTTCGACCAGGATCCGTACTCGGGGTGAGAAACCAGTTAATAGCCTCAGGCTCGAGTAAGGCCTACCCACCTCCACGGATGAACTTTTCCTCGATACCTCTAAATTACCCAAACCGGTGATGTATTCTAGGGCGGTGGAATCCATGCTATCAAAAAAGAAGCGAAGGGGATCATTCACTCTGTGATCCCCCTCGTTGGGTCGCTCTTTCACCTCGGGCTTCATTGATCATGGGCTCATTAAATGAGGGCAACCCGGTAATATCTACCACACCAAGTGCATCCTTCGGAGCACTATCGGCATCCCAGGAGTCTCAGCCTGGGCTTCCTCATCAACCTCTTTAGACTGAGGAAGATCGGCCTCATGGGTCTCCTATTCAATGGTTATTTTCCCTTGTGGGGGTGATAGATCACGGGCCACAAAAAGCTCTTCCTCCTCGGACTCGTCCCTAAGCTGGTAGAGCAAGTTCAAATCTGGTGCTTGGGAGCTGGAGTTTTCCCTCGTCTTACAGGCCAAACTTCTCCTTGGTTTCTTATTTTGTAAGCTCGGGGAGCTTGGGCCCTTCTCCTTTTCTTCTCTGGCCTAGCCCGGAGCAGGAGACTCAATAGGTGAATCATTATCCCTGACTGGGGGCCTAAGCTCGACGGTCTTAGGCAAACCTGCAAAGAGGAAGTAAAAGAAATAAGAACGTGATGCTAGAAGAAGAAGCCTAACACAACTCACTCAGGAAAAAAATCCTACCATCGAAACGGGCTTCCTAACGGCCCTTTGAGAGCTTGGGCCACGAGCGCTCGGAGTAGGGCATCTATGAGACTATCCCTTCAACCCACTCCTTAAGCCGATGGATAACATTTGGGACTCGAGCGAGAGCTGCACCACCACCAATGCAAATAAGGAAAAGAGAGATGAACATGAAATCAACATTCAAAGGAAAGTTTTACTTACGTGATGCTTTCCACTTCTCAAGGAATGTCCCACATTCGACCGAAATCAAGTCTGAGCTTCTTGCCCTGACAAAGCAACTCTGCCAGCCTCGATCCCAGTCCTCATCGATACTTGAGAACGGGGATTTAGTGGCCCAACGCACGATCTTTAGCAGTCCCTCTTGGAAGATTTGGGGACTGTACAAACAAAGTAGATGATCCACAGTAAACTGGCAGGAGTCGATCTTTTTCACAAAAAATTGAAGGAGGATCATGATCCCCACAACGAGAGATGCATCTGATCGAGGCATACCTCGTACCTCTTACAAAAATATGTAATGATCGGGTATACTAGTCCCAATGTGAAGGGATAAGTATAAACACTTAGGTATCCCTCAAAATGGATAGTAATGGCCTCCTCAGAGTCAGGGATCACTATGTTCTTATCCGCCCAGTTGCAGTCCTTACGAACCGTGGGGAGGTCATCTTCGGTAATCAACCGAATATATCTTGAGGCCTCTTCGACCGCAGTGGTCAAACATGAGGAAGAAGGAGCTTCTTTCTAGGGAACGGTCTTGGAAGTATTTTCCATTTTTTTAAAAAGGTTTTTAACTATGAAGGAGAATGAGGGGGTGAAGGATGAGAACTTGCTAATGAAACCAAGCACACTGACTTTAGAATATTGGGAGATAAAAGAAGATTATAATCTCTTAAAAGATCGGAGGTAGAAGTTTAGATGTAAAGTGAAAAATTAACAAAGGAAGGGATATTTATAGGGGTTCTGCGACATTTCGCATCAAGGGATAGCCAACCGACGGCTAGTGCACATTTAAGGTCATAATTACATGATTGGCGAGACATTTCGAGTTTTTTGTCATTTCTATCACGACATATTGAAGAAGGAATCGGGGAGCTCATATCGTTTCTCGTCAACTTACTCTCTGAGAAACGAGGGGACTATCTGTATTAGGGTAAAACTGGGGTCATAGTACACTCCGGTCTCCGATAAGATAAACTGAGCTCAAGACATGGAGACAGAGGACTAGAATCGAGGCAAGGATCTCATTGAGTCAGAATCCGGGAGCATGACGCCCGCCCTCTAAAATATCGAGGTCATGATCCGAACCCCGAAAGACTATGAAGAACATTGTCAGATAATAAAATACGACCAACAAAAGGCAAAAGTATCCTCGATCAGCCGGATATCACGACATAGATCTCGACACGTATCAATGAAGAACCGGTGATCAGTTAAACAGAAGAATTTTTAATTTTTTCACAAATGTACCTAGAATAGGAATCCCCTACTATATAAAGTCTGATAATTCATTAAGTACATTATAACATGATTCCAAAGTAATATACTACTATTTTTATTGTTATTGAAAGCTCTTTTTCTTGTTTATCAGTGCTGTCCATTGTAAGCCCGGATCAAGGGTGAATATTTCATTAAGACCTCATTTGTTTGCACTTAATGGAGGTCTGAATCTTAATCATTTAGATCTCAGATATTAAGTGCGTATGTTTTTAAAGTCTGAATCTTAATTATTCGGATCTTAATCCTTAAGTATTTTTTTTACTTCATAATCACTTAATGGGTCAGAATAAGTCTGTATGATTAAGATACATAATAGATACTTAATTTCATTAAGATGCTATCACATATTCATTATTAACTGCCGCCACTGCCTACCAATATCAACTACCACCATGCCACTACCAACACGCCACCATTATCCTCAATCATAGCCACCACCATTATCGACCATCACCATCCACCATACCCACCACTCCGACCACCATCATTCTCAACCACAGTCGATACTTATGCACCACAACCAACCACCCCATCACCATTAATAACCACCATCACCATCCACCATACCCACCACTCCGACCACCATCATTCTCAACCACAGTCGACACTTATGCACCTCAATTACCACAACCAACCACCCCATCACCATTAATAACCACAGCCGACACTGCCCATCATTATAACCTACCACCACCTTCCTCAATCACAAACTACCACCCGCTATTATTAACTATCACCACCCACTACTACCATCCTCAATCATAATCGCCACTACTACCAATCACTACTAGCTACTAGCATGAACTACCATCATCAACCAAAACTACTACCAACCATCGCCTATAGTCAGCATTCACTCATTAGCCATCACCACTAACAACTATTATATTTTAAAAAGCTATATATTTTATTGATAAAATATTAGATTAGTTAGTATTTCATTTGAATTTTATGTTTATTATTTTTCAAACAAAGATAAATATTATGCATTCAGATGTTAAAATCAAACGGTCTTAATTTTTAGTATTCAGATCTTAATACACATCTTAATATATCCAGATGTATATTCAGATTCAGATGTCTTAATCTTAAAACACACCTTGATATTCAGATGTGTATTCAGATTCAGACGTCTTAATCTTAAAAAAACAAATGAGGCCTAAAGCTGGAATCATCCTCCTCGTGTGGTTTGAATTCACTATATCATTATTTATTCAATCTAACTCAATTTATTGTTTTGTATCAAATTAATCCGTGTATCCTTAAAATCACTTACAAATTTAATTTTTGTAGCATTTAACTCTACCAAATGTTTTGTGATAAACCTTGCCACTGACAAGATTATTTTGCAGGAAAGAAAAGTAAACAATATATACATTGTAGATCTATCCACTATTTCAGAAAATGAACTCACTTGCTTAAGTGTGTTGGACAATGATCTCCTCCTTTGACACAAGAGACTTGGAAATGCAAGTCTAAGTCAACTCAACAAATTTTTCTCCATGGACCTGGTGGTAGAACTGTCTAACATCAAGTTTAAGGAAGACAAATTTTATGAGGCTTGTGCAAGGGGAAAGCAAGTATGATCCTCTTTTAATTGCAAGAAAGTGATAAGCACAACCAAAACGGTGGAACTGGTTCATATGGATCTCTGTGGACCAATGAGAACATTAAGTAGAGGTGGTAAAAGATATGTGATGATGCTTGTTGATGATTACTCTATGTTTACTTGGAAATTATTTTTATCATCTAAACATGAAGCATTTGAAATGTTTACCTCTTTTGTTAGAAAAACTTAGAAACAACCAGGTAATCAACTTGCATCAATTAGGTTTGATCATGGAACTGAATTTGAGAATGCTAAATTTGCTGAATTTTATGATGTTCATGGTATAAATCATAATTTTTCTGCCCCTAGGACTCCACAACAAAATGGAGTAGTTAAAATAAAGAATAGGACACTTGAATATATGGCTAGGACTATGCTTCTTTCTAGTAAACTGCCTCATAGCTTCTTGATAGAAGCTATAAACACTCCATGTTACATCATTAATAGGAGCATGACTATACCTCTTGTAGAGAAGACTCCCTATAAGTTACTTAAAGGGAGAAACACAAATATATCCCATCTTAGGGCATTTGGATGCAAGTGCTTTGTGCACAATAATGAAAAGGACTCCCTAGGTAAGTTTGATCCTAGAAGTGATGAGGGAGTATTCTTAGGATATTCTTCATATAGTAAAGCTTATAAAGTGTACAACAAAAGAACTATGTGTGTAGAAGAAAGTGTATATGTGATTTTTCATGAAACTAACATTCTTTCTGAGAGACAGGAATATAAAGATGAAGCTATTGGGCTGGTAAAGTTTTTAAATGAAATCTCATCCCAAGTTGAAGTTGCACCCGAAGAAGGAACAGGTTTTTCCATCCAGGGCAACCTGACAGGGGGAACTGAATCTAATTCCTCAATGGAACCTGTCCATGAGCATGTTCCTCAGCAACAAAACATGGGAGAAACATCAAGCAGAAACCAGTTGGTTATGAAACCTTACAAGTATCAAAGTTCTCATCCCATTGAGAACATAATTACTTATCCAACTTTTGGAATTCAAACTATATATTCATCAAAGAATCTTTGTGATTTTGATGCTTTCTTATCTCTTATTGAACCCAAAAATGTTGTTGAGGCTTTGCAAGATGCATACTGGGTAAATGCAATGCAAGATGAACTCAGCTAGATGGAAATGAGTCAAGTTTGGCATCTGGTTCCAAGACCCAAGGACAAATCAGTAATTGGCACTAAATGGGTCTTCAGAATCTAACTTGATGAAGATGGAACTATTACAAGGAATAAGGTAAGGTTGGTGGTTTAAGGTTATAGCCAAGAGGATGGCATAGACTATGATGAGAACTTTGCTCCAATTGCAAGATTGGAAGCAATAAGACTCCTCATAGCCTTTGTTGTATATATGGAATTTACTCTTCACCAGATGGACTTCAAGAGTGCCTTCCTCAATGGATACTTGAAGGAAGAAGTATTTGTCAAGCAACGTCCAGGGTTTGAAACCAAGAAGTGTCCTGATCATGTATACAGAATTGACAAGGCACTATTTGGACTCAAGCAGGCTCCTAGAGCATGGTATGAACGACTATCAAAATTTATGCTTGAACATGGCTACAAGAGAGGTAAATTTGATAACACTTTATTCTTGAGGGAAAAAGGATTGATCACTATAGAGTTTTGTGCTGCTGATAAGTAGATTGCTAACATCTTTACAAAGCACTGAGTAAAAAGAGCTTAGAAAGGAACATGTTAGAATTAGGGATGGTTAAGATCACCCAACGGAACCAGTTCAGAATGCACAATGAAAAAATTGGTTAGAAAATCTGGAACTTGTGTAAATACCTAAATTAATCTTTATTCAGTCTCATACTGTAAATAGTATACTCATGTGCCATATGTTAATATGACTCACTAGTATCTAATAAAATTTTCTCTATTTTGGCAAATTGAGACATAATCAAGAGGATTCTCAGTGAAAAACCTAGTTCATTTGAATAACGAGGTATGTTTTCTACAATCTGCATAATTAGAAATATTAATATTAAATTCATGAGCAGAGTCCTACCTACGTTCAAAAACTTCAAAAAGCCTATCCTTTTAAGTTTGAACCGATTATGTTTCTATAGAAGCTTAACCGCCTATTCAACCT
This sequence comes from Nicotiana glauca, assembly GCA_026770625.1. NCBI lineage: Eukaryota > Viridiplantae > Streptophyta > Magnoliopsida > Solanales > Solanaceae > Nicotiana > Nicotiana glauca. The sequence goes on along the minus strand of MU687533.1, from coordinate 94,482 downwards.
GCAATTTTAGGGTGAATAGACTTCTATTTGACTAATAAAAGTTATCGTTATGTATTAATTAGCCTCTTCCTTTAAATTCATCATCACCACTGCCACTCTCCCATAATTTTCAAAAAACTGTCACAAATTTTCTATTTTCTCTCCTCTTCTCTTCCAAAATTCAAACCTCCATTTTTTAGATTCTAGAGAGAATGACTAACCCCCAAGATAACCTAGGTACGCCTCCTCCACCTACTCCATCGGATTCATCCACTACTCCTCAACCCAGCACTACCCCTCAACCTAGGAGAAGGCGAGTAAAGATTCTTGCTCGCAAAACTGTGGCTATAGGTGCGCTTTCAAGGAAATTAAACGCACAGTTAAAAGCTAGTCAAGTTTAAGATTCCCAAAATTCTGATGATTTTTTTAAGTCTGCGAGTGAGGGGGAAGGAACTGGGTCTTTCGATTCAGAACAGGTAACTTCTGTGCAAAATCCCTCTACTGAGGTAATCTCTGACGTGGCTGAAAATCTGGAAAATTAATTTGTTTTGGTTGGGTCTGTTGTGGATGTGGAAACTACTGAGTCGCATAGGAGAGGAGCTAAAAATATAAGAGTAAAAGAAACTGAGAGTGAGGGGGTTCATAATGATGAGAGAGGAAATGGGAAAGAAGTGATTGATTCTTTATCCACCTCTGAAACGGTTAAAATGGCTATCTGTGGAGTTGAGCCAGAAAAGGTGGTAGAAAGTAGCAAGAAAACAGGGGGGAAGTGGATCAGGGGAAGCTGCTGAAGGACTAGTTAATCTTAGTAAGCACATAGATGGACATGGTTCATCTCTTGAAGAGACACTAGCAGATCTTCTGAAAAAGGTAGGTGATAACTATAACCCCAAGAAAAAGAGAACTCCAATAACTCCTGTCACAACAAGAGCCAATAAGAAAATGAAGGTTGCTTCTTTTGAAACTACTAAAACTCCTCTACCCAAAGGAAGGACAAAGCGAATCAAGTTGAAGCGAGGGGAGTAGTAGTTGCAGAAAGCTATGGAAGAAAGTAAGAATAAATGAATGGACAAAGGGAAAGCCTAGGTGGCAAAGCCTGTTGAGGTCGTTGATGTGGATGAGATAGACCCGGTCTATCAAGGGGAACATGTGACTGTGGAGGTGGAGGTTCAGACCCCTAAGCCCAAGAGAGACAAGACTTCCTCAAATAAGTCTTTATCTGTCTCCAAGTCTGCTGAACCCTCTACTTTGGCTAAATGGACAATGTCTGCTATGAAATCCAAACAACTTAAAATTACTGAGGAAGAAGATTAGAGTGGTAAGGAGGAGGCGAAATCAGATAATGAATAGGATAAGCTGGCCAAGTTTGGCAAACGAACTATCTTGAAGTGCAGACTCTTGAAGGACTTGGAGGAAGAATGGATGGTTCTACTGCTTGAAAGGTTAGAGGTACAGGGATGGAAGGACATGGTCCTTTAGTTAGATGGAAGTCTGACCAAAAATGAGATAATTGAGTTCATGGCAAATGCAGAGGTCAAGGATGGAAAAGTCACCAGCCTAGTGAAAGGGGTTCAATTGTTTTTATGCAAAAGAGTTGGGTGAAATCCTTGGTATACCTTCTGAAGGTTATGGTGATTACACAAGGCAAAAGTGGCCAAGTCTGGACTCTCTTCCTACTGCCCTAGCCACTACTAGGAAATTATGTGATAGCATAGAAGTAAATAAGGCTAACGTTGTGTATAAGAGTGAAATGAAGCCATCCCACAAGGTGTTATTTGAATTTGTCAACAAGTGTGTGCTGCCTAGGCAGGAAAGAAGGCACATTGTCAACTATATGGACTTGGTTTTGATGGAATGTCTAGATAGTTGGCGGCAGATCAACTGACCTGGGTTTACAATCAAACTTCTAGATCGGGTTATCAATGGTTTAAAGACCCATGCCACTCCGAATGGTTTCATTCTCACTACTATTAATGGCTACAAACACAGAGCATTTTGGAATCAATACTCTGATTGCTTGTGATTATGAGGTCACTGCCATTCCAAATGAACCCGGTTCATCTAAAAAGACACCTCTCAATAGAAAGTTCAGAGCTCTATTGCAGGAGATGGGGCAAAGGATGTTGAGATAGCAAAGCTGAAGACTCGTTTGGCAAAGGTAGAATCTGAGAGAGATGCTCTTAGAACTAAGCTCATAAAGGAAAAGGAGAAGAATGATGGAATTCTTCAAGACATGCTGCACCTTCTCCAAGCCAAAACCCAAAACTCCAGTTCTTCCAAGCCTTGATTTCTAAGCCTTAATTTATTAATACATGCCTAGACCTTTCACTGACCCAGATTAGGGATATTTCTTTTCTTTTGCTCATGTTTTAACTGTTTTTGTTTCTTCTTGTAGATTGTGGCAGAATCATATACTCTATCAATGAAGTTTGCTATTTTTGCTCTTGTTGACTGTTTATCTTTCCTTGATAGTTTGAATGTGTAGTTGATTACTGATTATTAATCTATGAATGCATTTGCAGTTGCCGCAGTGACCATGAGTAATTTTTAAAATCGGGGAATCACACACTGTTTTTGCAATTTTTTGATGATGCCAAAAGGGAAAAAAGATATTGTGCTTTATATTCTCAATAGTGATGTTTATAATTTAATAAACCTGGTCCTTGATGATAAGTGAAAAATGTTTCTAACATTGCATTGATGTTGAGCTGAGTTCTAGCAGGGCCTAAGTGTATGAAAAGTACAGAGTTTGTCATCATTAAAAAGGGGGAATTTGTTGGCCCAAGTAAAGGTTAGTTTTGAAGACTGACAAAGGAACTCAGACATAAACCCAGTCCATCTCAGTGGAGCACAGATATAGATAGACTTAAGCATGTGGGATGCACATGAAGGAGATAAACCTAACTTGACAGAAGTGATATCTCCTGATCCTGGTCGAAAAGGTTGCATATTGGATAAGGATAAGGACCTCTTACTCCAAAAAATACAGTTTAAGAAAGGAAAGTAGTTAGAGGTTATGATCAACTAGAACTCTTCCACCAAGGAAGAATAGCATCAGAATTCTAGTCAATCTCTATTTACTAACTCTATAAATATCAATGTTATTCTCTTTTACAGGTAACACACATAAGCAGAAGTTAAACGTGAATTGACAGCATAATAGCAAGGAAAATTTACAAGCAGTTCATGTGTGATTCAGATGTGCAACCCTGAAGCTACTTGGACCAGATAGAAGAACTAGTTCCAAGTGTCTATCTTTTACTCTAATTCAATTGTAGTATGTGGTTTCATATTGTACCTTTCAGCTTTATCTATAGGCAATTGTAATAGGTACTCAGAGTTTTCAAGTTAGAGTTAACTTGAAGTTGCGCATCAGCTAGAGGTTGTGTGTTACAACGTGATTAGAGTTAGTCCTAGGTTTACAAAAGAGTTTTTATAAATGCAGTTTTTAGCTCAGTGATTAGTAGAGGGTTTGGAAAAATCCTACTGGAAAGTAGGTCGTGGTTTTTTCACCTTTTGAGGTAGGTATTTTCCATATAAAAGACTTGTGTTTTTTACTTTTCGCATTTACTATTTTTACAATAGTAGGTTAAGGAACACTTAGAAGAACCAGGTCCTTCCATAATCAGTTTAAGCAAAAAATTGGTCACCACACAAATCACTCCCCCCTCTTGTGTGGTATTGAAGTATAAAACATCACAGTCAACATGGAGTTTGCCTAATTTCTTATAGCTAACCAAGATCGGGACGGAAAATCAAGGCCCGACCCCAGTTATATCAGAATATGGTATGGAGATGGATTAGTAAGCTCGTGTATCAATGACCAATCAAGATCTAGGCTGGTCGTGATCGAGATCAAAGCGAGAAAGAGATCGATCAAGATCAAGGGGGACCTTCTACGTGTCACACCTCCTTTTTACCACCCGAGGGAGATACATGGAGGTTTTTTCAATTTAAGTGATATTAATCGAAATGAGATTATTTAATTTAATTTATCAGAGTTGCCACTTGGAATAATTTGTTTGATGTATCAAGTCACCGGTTTATTTTAAATCCCAAATCGATGAAAATTCGACTTTATTTTAAAAATCTGCGAACCAGAAATTCTATTAACCCGGGAGAAGGTGTTAAGTATTCCCGGGTTTCGTGGTTCGAGTACGATCGCTTAACTATTAATAATTGGCCTATTATTCGATTTATTATACATTTTAACCTATTGTGCATTTTTAGCTTAGAACTGATTTTAATTAATTCTTTTACGAAAATTCAATGCTATTTAAAACACGTCTTAAACCACGCCACATGAAATTCACTCGTGGTTCGTAACATGCTTTATTTAACATTGTTGAAGATTGAAATTGGGTCATATAAAATGTACACCCGGATTTTAGTAATTAAAAAAATCATAACTACGTCACGGGAACCATACCCGTAACTATGATGAATTATTTAAGTAACGCGCCTAAAGCAACTACGAAGATTCAATTTTCAATAGCAACATTTATTTATGGCACAACTCAAATCTTTTTCTATAAGTGTTAGTTCCTGAATCTAATCTTATGAGGGCCATGGATTATAAATTTTGCTTAGCATGACACACCTCAATTTATTTTCAAAGGGTTTTATTATTCGAAATTGTTATGATCGGGTTACATGAAATGCACTCCTGAAATTGGAAATTAGGCATCATGACTATATCACGGGAGATATACCCATAACCACGATGATTTATTATTGATCGTGCCTAAAGCAAGCTACGATGATTCATAAGATTATTTTCTAAAGAGATTTTTACATTCCTATGCCACATAGGAAACCTTATTACCCTCAATGTTTAAGGTTTGACTTAATTATACTTAGTACACCAAATTACCAATTCTACACTATAATTAATTATATATTTTTTACTCCTTAATTAAATGAATCAATACGTTTCTCTCTTCTAGCCCCTCAGTCTCACCCACGTTTTACCCATACCCACGTTCTTTTTACCATTTTTCATCTTCTGAAACTAAATTCTCCCTCTAAATTCACAGAAACTTAAAGAAACCCTTCAACAAAGTTGGTTCCCCATTTTACTCCAGTTGAAGTTCATCAATGAAGCACAATAAAGTTCATCAAAATTGAAGTCAAATCTTCAAAGTTCATACACACATTTACCTTCAGCTTCAAATTTTCTCAATGAAGAAGAACAAACCTTCAAAGAAATAAGAGAGCAGCAATTCCACCATTGACAGCCATTAAAAAGCTTTGAAGCTTTGAATTCAAATTTGGGTTTTCAAAAATTATTATTTGTTTTGATTGGGTGTTGTTAAAAATAATTGGGAATATATTTTGGAGTTTATATCTCAATTTTGAGGGGTTTTGGTGAAGATTAGACTTGGTTTTGACTGAAATTCAGAAGAAGACATACTGCATTTTGGATTTGTGAAAACAGAAAATAATGCATCTGCAATCAGAATATAAATAATCTATAATTTATCTACAAAATATCTACAAACTGGATACATTGAATTTTAATATCCCAATTCTCATTTCAATTGTAGCATAATTGGCATTTTCGACATAATTGTATTTTTTGCAGAAGATTTGCATTTCTTCTTATTATTATCTGAATTTCAGTCAAAACCAAGTCTAATCTTTACCAGAACCCCTCAAAATTGAGATATAAACTCCAAACCATATTTTTGATTATTTTCAACAACACCCAATCCAAACAAATAATGATTTTTGAAAATCCAAATTTGAATTCAAAGCTTTCAAGCTTTTTAATGACTAGCAATGGTGCAAAATATCTGGAAGAATATTTACTTCCATAATTGTAGTTCGCCTAATTAGGAATATCTGGAAAAATATGATTTTGATCTGATTTACGCCAAATCTTTTTAGAATATTCTGTTCCTCAATTTTAGCTCGACAAATTTGGAAGATTCAGCTGCTATTAATTACTCCCTCTGTTCCAATTTATGTGAACCTATTCTTCCAAAAAAAATGAATCATTTCTAAATTTGGTAACAATTTAGCTTAAACTTATCATTCTACCCTTAATGAGAAGCTTTTATAACCACAAAAATACTCTGGGCCCCTTTTTAACTTGTTTGGACCACAAATTCTAAAAGTCTTTATTTTTTTCTTAAACTTCATGTCAGTCAAACAAGTTCGCATAAATTGGAACGAAGGGAGTAGTATTTAATAATTTATATAATAACTGTAGAAAAAATGTGGGCAGGACGGGTAAATTAGAAACTATACACATTTTTAGTAATAAGATTTCATATATGGTATAGGAAAGAAAAAATATCTTTCCTAAACTAGTGATTATTGTTATTGGGCTTACGGAGGATCGACTGGCCCATAAATATCATAAACTACGTTTTGACTGTCCAACTAAGAGAAACATCCGGATAGGAACAAACTAAATAGGAAGCAAAATGCCAAAAACAAGAAATAAAAGCTCACCAATATCATAAGAATGATGCTCAACAAATACGCCATTTTTTTACTGTCTTTAATGGTTTAAAGCTCAAATTCCCAAATCATATTTTTAGTATGCTAAATCGTAATACATAAATAGTATTAGAAGCAGCAATAAGAAAAAGCTAATCATGAAACCATGGGCGAAGCCACCTATAGCAAATCGTCGAAATATTACGAAAAATTGTACTGTAAATTTATTTTTTTTTTCTTCCAAGTTTGAACACCCTTAAAAATATTTATCCATTCACGAGGAAACCATAAAAGAATTCCATCCAAACACACAATACTTCAAAGCCATTCATTAATTAGAAATAAGGTAAGTTAAAATTCGACCTCTAGCAAACTTCTTTGAGAATTGAATAATGGAGCACCCTGAAACAAACGTTACAGCAGCTACTCTGTTTTTCCAAGTGAACGTGCAGCAGTAAGTTCCGGTCAAAATTACCCCGAAATTGAACCGTGGCCGGGATCAAACGCTGTGTTCCTCGTAGGCAACCACAGGTTGAATCAAATACTTTTGTCACAAAATGATGGATGTTTCCGAAGAAGTCGTGAGCTGTATGTGAACGTAGCAAGAAGCAAAGTTAGAAATATGAGTTATGGTTGTAAAACGAGATTTTGGGGAAGAAATGAGGAAAGTAGATGGAGGAGAAATGGATTAATAGGTTGATTTTCCTTAAGGCTCTACCTAAATGAGCATTAGCTGTGAGTGTTTGGTTGTGTTCTGGAACGGAAGGTCAATGAAGCCGGTTTCTGATGGAGATTCAAAGTGCCCAAGAGAAGAGCTTTTATTGAATACACCAACAGCAAGAAACGAATTTATTCTGGACGCATTGGCATTTTTCAATGAATGAATTTTGTCCAAGAAAATCGAAGAAGGGTGGAAAGAGAAGAGAATATTTGGAGGATCTTATGCTCAAAAAAGCTGTCGTTCTTCAGCTTTTGTCGAGGTCTCATGGATATATCTTTAGGTTTCCTAATGTGTGTTCTTATGTGTAGGGAGGGTAATGAGTATTTGAGTCGTTGAATTGAAATTGAGTTGGGGTTTAAAATTAATTTGGGCCTTTGGCCCAATTTTAAAAGAAAGAAGATCAAAAATATGTTTTCCTATTTTCCTTTTCTTTGTTTTTTCCCTTTTTTTTAATTATTTAAAATCCTAAATCAATCTATTTTTTAGAAATTAAAATTATTTATTTATTTTTAACATTAAAAAAACTAATTAACTTACAACTAAGGAAAAAATGCTAATTTTAAAGACCAAAATCTAAATATGTAAAAATGACCATTTTTGTGATTATTTGCTTAATAAAATTAATTCCTACATGCAAATTGAACCTAAGATGGCATGAAATTAAAACGTGATAATTTTTAAATGATTTTTCTATGTTTTAAAAATATTAAAAATGCATGAAATGCAACTAAATAAAGAAAAAATTCCTAAAAATCAATTAAAATTATTTTTAATCCATTTTTATGAGTTATTTTCATGTAGGGCAAAAATTAAGTGTTTACACTACGTCGAATAATAGAAAGCAGAGATATTCGTGATTGGGCGAGGATCGTGGCGGAAATCTCGTCACGTATCGAGTCAGGATCGGATGTTTAGCCTATCAATATCATGGGATACACTTCTGTAATCAGAATTGTACCATAAATAGAATTCCTCTACTATATAAAGAGGGTTTTAACCATTTTGTAATCATTTCACTTCCACGCATAACAAATCAACATATAAAATTTTCTCTTGCAAGCACTATTATTCTAGTTCATATTTCTCAAGAGCATACTCATTTGGTTCGAGTAGTCTAGGTCGAGGGCCATAGTTGTTCATTACATTGGTTTTGCTTTATTTTATCGTTAATTTCTAGCATTATTTTTTATATTTATTAGTTTGTGTCAAGTAAAATTATTTATTGAGTTTAATTGTTATCCGAATTTAATGTCAAACAGAAATATAGTTATTGGTTAATTTGCACTTGGATATGTGTGCTCAAACTGGACCATATTAGGCAACTTTAGGGTTTCTAAATAACGGATGCACTTCAACCATTAAGGGAAAAAGAGTTATGGGAAGAAAGAAGTCTGGTACCAATTTGACTCTTCGGTTTTCTTATTTGCGTTCTAAATTGTATTTTGACCATGCTACAAAGTTGATATAACTGAATGTCACTTGTATGAATGTTTTAGTTGAGTTTCAAGGGTTCCAGATGCATTCAGGACAAGCTTGAAATGTGAACTCTACACCAGCACAGGTTCTGTTGTAACCGCAATAGGAAAAGAGAGCAACAATCATAACAAAGAACTAGTAAGGTGGCAAAACAGTTGGGCTACTAATGCAAGGCTTAGATTGTCACGACCAAAATCCCAATCTTCCGTGATGGTGCCTAAAACACTTTTCAGGAAAGCCGCACATAACAATAAGGAACCAACATAACGGAATTCAAAGAAATAACATAAGTCTGAAATCTCAATATAGCAAAATACCGTTAATACATGATAAATTCCCCAAAAACTGAAAATACAGAGTCGTGACAATACGGAAATACAAGTTTGAAATGACCAAATACGATACTATCTGAAATAAAGATAACAGTACATAAGAAAAGAGACGTCAAGACTACGGAAGAGAATACATCTCTACCTCGTCCCCCGTGCTCAGCTTAATAAGCAACCCTGCTACTGCTGACTGGTCCCGACACCTGAATCTATATAATTAAGTGCAGAGTATTATATGAGTACAACAGATCCAATGTACTCAGTAATTATCATAACTAACTTATGCGATGTAAAACAAGAAAGAATTATAGATGATACTTGCTATAACCTGTACAATTCATATATTCAACAAGTACAAAATTATAATGTAATCCAAGTCATAAGCACAAAAGGAACCACATGTATATGCGCACAATTTCTCAAGGACTCTACTCAGTCAAGGACCCAGCATATAATGATGATGTGCAAGTAAATCAGGTAATTAACACAGAAATTGCAAGTAGGAATGAAATGAAAAATCCAAAACAGACACTAACCAGATTTTCCTCAACACTTCATATTCGTACCAAATCACTAATCAGCTTTCCTCAAATCCGCGTGTACACCATCAAGAGAGAAACATGAGAGGATGACTATAGGGGAATGGAACTATATCTACACGATGCACGGATAACTCACGTGCGGCACTAACAACTCACGTATTGCACGAACAACACACGTGCTAATAATATCAACCGCACGAACAATTCACGTGTTTCATAGATAACTCACGTACCAATGATATTAATATATGATCTACACGAATAACTCACGTGCTGCACAGATAAATCACATGCCAATAGTATTAACCGCATGGATAACTCACGTGCAAATAATCGCAATCTGCCCAGCATAGTCACAAGCTACCAGTCCATATCATAATCACACATAAAGCAATTATACGAGAGTACATGTACATGATCAATGATTATCAAGTTTCATATTCCTGGACTGGTATAATTAATATACTATATTGTAAGTATGTGCAATATATGTATCACAGCTATAACAAATAATTTCATCACGAAATAGCAATTTATTGGTTCAATAAAAAAATAACCTCAACGAAATCTCAAATGTGGTACAAAGAACTTATAGATGGATACAAATAGGAGAAACATCACAGCTTGAAGCTTAGTAGTCAATTCAAGGCATATCATAGCTTAAGCATTGTCCTGAGCATGAAAATAGTACCCTGGTGCATGTATATGGACTCAACCCCACACATATGTGTTATTCATAGAACGTAGCTATCGTAAATAATTCAGGCAACTAGTACCTCAAACAAATTTAGGTAAGATACTTACCCCAAGCTAGCCAAATCATTCCTCTAACAAGCTATTCTCACATGTATCAACCTCCGGACAGCTCGAATCTAGCAAAAATAACTTAATACTATAAATAATAGCCATAGGAAACAATTCTAAAAGATAAAGCTAAGATCTTTAACTCAAATTAAAAAGTCAACCCGGGGCTCGACAAAATTTATAAATTCGTACTCTCATTCAACTACGAGTTTAACCGTACTAACTTCATCCATTTCCATCCACAAATCGACTCTCAAATCACCAAATCTAACCCTTCAATACCATGGTCAAAATTCCCAAATTATACTTCCAATCACCAAATCTCACTCTTCAATACCTTTTGACTTTTGTCTTTTCGTTTTCTTGAGTCGATGATCTTTCAGAAATAGTCTATCTACTCCTTCGGGGTAGAGGTAAGGTCTACATCCACACTACCATCCCCAGATCCCACAGATATTTTATACTTCAATACCACACAAGCGGGGGGTGATTTGTGTGGTGACCAATTTTTTGCTTAAACTGATTATGGAAGTGCCTGGTTTTTCTATGTGTTCCTTCTGCTACTGTTACGGAATAATAAATGTCGAACGCAAAGAATACAAGTATTTTTACATGAAAAATACCCGGCTCAAAAGGTAAAAAAAATTACTTACTATGCAGTAGGATTTTTTCCAACACTTCACTAAATCACTGAGTCAAAACAGCATTTACAAAACTTTTTGTAAACCTAAGGATTACCTCTAATCCCGTTATAGCAACCAACCTCTAACTGTTGTAACAACTTCAAGTTAACTCTAAGTTGAATACTTAAAGTACCTATTACAATTGCTTCTAGATAAAACTGAAAAGTACAATTTTAAAACACCTACTACAATTGAACTAGAAATAAAGAAAGACACATAAAACTCTTTATGGAGCTGGTTCTTCAATCTGGTTAATGTAGCTTCAGGTTTGCACACTTGAATCACATACGAACTGCTTGCAAAGAGTCTTGATATTTTGCTCTATATTCACGTTTAACTTCTCCGTTTTTGTGCAACACTGTAATGTGAGAACATCCTATAATTTATAGAGTTAGTAGATAAAGAAATAACTAGAGTTCTGATGCAACTCTTCCTTGGTTGAAGAGTTCTAGTTAATTTCAACTTCTAACTCCTTCCATATCTTTGATAGTGTTCTCTTTGATTAAAGAGTCCTTCTCCTTATTAATTATGCAAGTTTTTCAATCAGAAGATATTAAATACACCAAGTTAAGCTTATCTCCTTCACGTGCATCCTACATGCTCGAATCTGGCCGTTTTTGTGCACCTGAGGGATGGACCTGCAGGATGGACCTAGTTCATGTCTGAGTTGCTTTGTCAATCGTCAAAACTTAACCTTTACTCGCGCCAACAAATTTTCCATTTTTGATGATGACAAACTCTGTGCTTTTCATACACTTAGGCCCTACCAGAACTCAGCTCAACATCAATGGACAGTTAGTAATTTTTCACTTATCATCAAGGACCAGGTACATTAGGTTATACACATCACTGTTCAAAGTTTAAAACACAACTTTTTCCCCTTTTTGGCATCATCGAAAATTGCATAAAATATAAGATAACCAAATTTTAAAACTTACTCATGGCCACTGAAGCTACTTCAAATGCAATCATGGATTAATCATCATAGATCAAGCTAAGAAGTTTAACCATCAAAGAAATATAAACAAACAGTTAGAGAAAAAAATAGTGAATTTCATTGATGATTGATAAGATTCTACCACAAAGCATAAGAAAAATTAAAAATACTGAAAACACTAGCAAAATAAACGAGATGTCTCGAATTAAGTCACTGGTTGATCTACACTAAGCTAGGAGGCTTAAGGCTGGGAAGAACTAGGTGCTTGGTTTTTACTTGGAGAAGTTCCAGCATATCTTAAAGAATTCCATCATTCTTTTCTTTTTCTCTTGCCAGCTTAGTTTTGAGAGCTTCTCTTTCAGTTTCCACCTCAACCAACCTCTTCTTCAGCCTTTCAATCTCAGCATCATTAGACCCACTTTCTTGCACCAAGGCTCAGACCTTGCTATTCACTGGTACCTTTTTGGATGAACTAGGTTCTTTAGGAGTGACATTGACCTCATAATCGTAAGTAAGCAGAGTATTAATCCAAAAATGATCCATATTTGTACTAACCTCCCACTTTTTCATAGGTACAATGAAATGTGCAATCATAGTTGTGAGAATGAAGTCATAGGGAATGATATGAGTTTTGGTGCCATTGATAACTCTATCAAGAAGCTGGATTATAGCTTTCAGTCACTTTCTTCAGCAGGTCTGCGAGGGTTTCCTCTATAGATGAACCAAGTTCATCTCCCCAAACAACCATTGCACCTACGTCTTTGGTTAAACTCACAGAAGTGGATAAAGAATCAGTCTTGTCCCCTTTCCCCTCACAGTACTCCTTGCACCCCTTGCTCTCCTTTTTTTTTATTTTTACCACCAACTTCTCTAGATTCTGTAGTCTCAACACCTGCTAGCCACTCCTGTCCCCTTTCCCTCACAGTACTCCTTGCACCCTTGCTCTCCTTTATTTTATTTTTACCACCAACTTCTCCAGATCATGTAGTCTCGACACCTGCTATAGATCCTAAAAATTTATTCTCCAAATTTGCAGTAACTTTAGAAATTATCTCAGAAGAAACTTTAGAATCAGAGGATATATGTTCAATTTCGGAAGAACCACTTTCTTCCCCCTGAGTAGCAGACTTAAAAGAATCTAGGTAGTTTAATACGGTCAGGAGTCTTGAACGTAACTGGTTCACTTATAATGGATAAGTTCAAAAGAACTTTGGTATTGGTAGGAATCTGCTTATGATCCAAATATAGTTATTTCAAATTATGCATAGTGTAAAAAACATGCCGTGTTATCTTGATGAACCAGGTTTTTCACTGATAATTCTATTGTGTAAGTGTAAATTTGCCAAAATAGAGAAAATATCATTAGAGATTAATGAGTCATTTAAACACATGGAACAAGATTATACTATGGAAAGTGTGAGGCTGAGCAAGTTTTAATCTAATTATACACAATTTACCGACTTTCAAACCAAAAAAAAAAAATTCAATTTTTATTTTTTATTTTTTTCGTTTAACCTTGAACTTGTCCTTTTAGGTGATCTTAATCATCCATAATTCCAACTTGATTCTTTCAAAGTGATCTCTACTTAAGGCTTTTGTGAAGATGTCTGGAAATTTCTTGTCAGTAGCACAAAACTCCATAATGATCAAGCCTTTCTCATAGTTGTCCCAAAAAAAAATGGTGCCTAACATCTATGTGCTTAGTTCTCTTATGATGAACCGTGTTATTTGTCGTACTAATAACACTAGTGTTATCACGAAAATAGGGATGCAACCAATATCAATTCCAAAGTTCAATAATTGTTGTTCGATCCACAGCAATTGAGCACAACATGAAGCAACAGCAACAGACTCTGCTTCAGCTGTAAATAAGCCACTGAATTTTACTTTTTTGTCGACCATGACACAAGACATTAACCAAGGAAGTGTGTCATACCTGAGATACTCTTCCTATCCACAAGAAAAACTGCATAGTTAGCATCAACATATCCCACTAGGTTAAAGTTACTACTTTTTGGATACCAAAGGCAAAGGTCAGTAGTGCCTTTCAAGTATCTGAATATTCTCTTCACAGCAGTCAAGTGGGATTCCTTTCGATTTTCTTAAAATCTAGCACAAATCCCTACACTGAAAACAATATCAGCTTTGCTAGCAGTAAGATACAAAAGAGAACCAATCATTCCCCTATATCACTTTTGATCAACAGATGAACTAGGTTCATCTATATCAAATTTTGTGGATGTTGCAATAGAAGTGTCAATTTCTTTGGATGTTCCTTCCTCATTTTGTTATAGAGGAATAGGTTCCCTCGAGGTTTGAGGATCAGTTCCTCTCTAGTTAGTTCCCTCTGTCATGTTGTCCTGGGTTGAAGGACCTGTTCCATCACATGTTCCTTCCTGTGATGCATCTTCAGCCTGGACTGTGGTTTCACCATTTGAATTTCTTATTAGACCAATCTCTTCATTATCTTGTTCCTACCTCTCATAAAGAATTTTAGTTTTTAAAAAAAATATATACATTTTTTTACACACGTAGTTCTTTTACTGTATATCTTATAAGCTTTACTGTGTGAAGAATATCCCAAGAATACTCCCTTATCACTTCTGGGATCATACTTACCTAGGGAGTCTTTTCCATTATTGTGCACAAAGCACTTGCATCTAAATGCCCTAAGATGGGATATATTTAGCTTTCTCCCTTTAAGTGACTCGTAGGGAATCTTCTTAACAAGAGGTCTAGTCATGTAACTATTTATGATGTAGCATGCAAAAATTCAGTAAACTTAGCATTTTTAAATTCAGTTCCATGATCAGACCTAATTGATGCAAGTTTATTACCTAGTTGTTTATGAGTCTTTCTAACAAAAGAAGTAAAAATGTCAAATGCTTCATCTTTAGATGTTAAAAAAAATATCCAAGTAAACCTAGAGTAATCATTAACAAGCACCATCACATATCTTTTACCACATCTAGTTAAGGTTCTCATTGGACCACAAAGATCCATATGGACCAGTTCCATCGTTCTGGTGGTGCTTAACACTTTCTTGCATTTAAAAGAGGATCTTACCTGCTTCCCCTTGCACAAGCCTCACAAACTTTGTCTTCCTTGAGCTTGATGTTAGGCAACCCTATCACCAGATCCTTGGAGACTAATTTGTTGAGTTAACTTAGGCTTTCATGTCCAAGTCTCTTGTGCCAAATAAGGGGATCATTGTCCAACACACATAAGCAAGTAGGTTTATTTTCTGAAAATGTGGACAAATCTACAATGTGTGTATTATTTACTCTTTTTCCCTGCAAAATAATCTT
The DNA here is from genome assembly GCA_026770625.1 of Nicotiana glauca. NCBI lineage: Eukaryota > Viridiplantae > Streptophyta > Magnoliopsida > Solanales > Solanaceae > Nicotiana > Nicotiana glauca. The sequence goes on along the minus strand of MU687533.1, from coordinate 79,256 downwards.
GTCAGTGGTAAAATTAATCACAATACATTTGGTAGAGGTGAATGCTACCAAGTTACCTTCATCACATAATTGTGATACACTGATTGGAATGTACTTTAGGCCATTTATCAAGTAGACATTCTCAATAGAATGAGATTCAGTCTTACCTATCTTTCCAACCCCAATGATATCACCTTTCTTCCCATTTCCAAATGAGACATTACCTCCTTTGAGGTCCTCGTGTGAAAGGAACTGGTTCTTGCTACCTGTCATATACTTTGAGCAGCCGCTATCCATGTATCATATTTGGATGCTCCCCTTCACTTGGACCCGCAAAAGGAAATCAGGGGTTAGTCTTAGGAACCCAAACTAGTTTGGGTCCCTTTCTATAAGTAAAAAGGTGAATGATATTCCTTTTATCCCAACCTGACAGCCTATTTTTCCCTTGAACAAATTCTTTATTCTTTTGACTAGCCTTTTCTTTTTCAATACATTCACTTTTATAGGACCAGTTTTACCATAGTGTGTGCAAATTATGTTCTCAAGAAGTGTGAGGTACTTGCTTTTGGGATCCCACTTAGGTGAAGGGGTCCCGTAGCGCTCTTATTTCTACTATGGTGTTCACGTATCCATGAAAGTGCATCGGAGGACCTATTCCATTTACAGGTTCTGTCTAACTCGTGCTTAACCTTGTTTAGATCCTCCTTAAGGACTCTTATCTGCTCATCTCTTTTGTACAACTCATCTTTCATTTTTCCTACATGTTCTTCTAAAGTGAGTCATGTGTGATTAGATTTCTTTTTACCAGTTCCTAATTTCAATTTTAGATTTTTAGATCTAAGCTCTAGGATTGTGGTGTCAAGTTCATGAACCTGGTTTTTTAACTCAACATTTTTACTTTTACTTTCACTAGACCCAAGTTCTAGATTTTTGCACTTAGCTTCCAAAATCACACACTCCTTAGACAGTTGTTCCTTTTCATTATTTAGATCCTCAGTTTCATCAATGAAATCTAGGAGTAACTCAGATACCCTTTTTTAGAAAAAATTTAATCTTGTCTTTGAGATGAATTATACTTATCTCAGATTCCTCATCGGGTTCTCCAATTGCCATCGGTGCTTGTTCATCTCCATCATCACCCTTTGAGTCCTTATCTGAGCTTTCTCTCCATACAGCAGCCATTGCCTTTGTTGATCCTTTGTTCTTCTTGGGTTGAACCTGTTCCTTCTTCATGTTCCTTCGTTCAGATCTTTCCTTCTTCCATTCAATTTCCCATTAAGGGTAGTTTTTGATGTGGTGATCAGTCTTCCCACACTTGTAACACCCCTCATTGGTTTGTTTTTCAGGAACTCTTGGTTTGTTGTAGCTTCCACTTCTTGAAGGACCATTTCCTCTCATTAGATACTTCTTGAAGGCCTTTGTGATCATGGTCATTTCATCCTCCTCTAGATCAGCACCTTCAGTGATTCTAAATGCCAAGCTCCTTTCCTTCTTAGGTGCATCCATCTTCATGGTTTGCCTTCTAAGTTCATAGACAGTCATATTTCCAATTAGCTCATCCAACTTAAGAGTGGCAATGTCTTTAATTCCTGAAAAGCAGTGATTTTGCTTTCCCAAGAGACTGGCAGAACCCTTGTCAAAATCTTCTCAACTTTGTCTACTTCAAGAATAACCCTTCCAAGAGACTAAAGTTAATTTATCAGTGTGGTGAACCTTGTATACATCTCTTGGATGGTTTCCCCATCCTTCATGGTGAAATCCTCATATTTAGAATACAACAGTGTTCCTCTGGACCTCTTCACTTGAGGTGTTCCTTCATGAACCACTTGCAAAGTGTCCCAGATTTCCTTAGTAGTGGTACAACTTTAAATTCTACTGTACTCGTCTGGACCAAGTCCACACACAAGACATTTCTTCTCCTTAGCATTCTTTTCCCATTTCCTTAAGTCCATAACATTGCAGTCAGCTCTTGTTTTTGGAAGGTCTACCCCTTCAACATTCGTCTTCATGGTAGCCAGGGGACCATCAGTGACAATGTCCCATAGCTCATAGTCTTCTCCGATGGTGTGATCTCTCATCTTATTTTTTCACCAATAGTAGTACTGGCCATTAAAGAGTGGAGACCTATCAGTGGATTGCCCTTCCCAGTTTTCAGGTGGTGCGCTCATCTTGATCTATTCCTAAGGTGTTAGCCTCTTCAAGGATAACCTGCTCTGATACCAATTGATGGTTTATACTTCAATACCACACAAGAGTGGGGGTGATTTGTATGGTCAACAATTTTTTTCTTAAACTGATTGTGGAAGGACCTGGTTCTTCCATGTGTTCCTTCTACTACTGCTGTGAAATAATAAATGTAGAAAGTAAAGAACACAAGTATTTTTACATGGAAAATACCCGACTCAAAAGGTAAAAAAAACCACGACCTACTACTCAGTAGGATTTTTCCTAACACCTCACTAAATCATTGAGCCAAAATAGCATTTACAAAACTCTTTGTAAAACTAAGGATTTCCTCTAATCCCATTGTAGCAACAAGCCTCTAACTGTTGCGACAACTTCAAGTTAACTCTAACTTGAATACTTAAAGTACCTATTACAATTACTTGTAGATAAAGCTGAAAAGTACAATATAAAAATACCTACTACAATTGAACTAGAAGTAAAGAAAGACACATAAAACTCTTTATGGAGCTGGTTCGTCAATCTGGTTCATGTAGCTTTAGGTTTGCACACTTGAATCACACATGAACTGCTTGCAAAAAGCCTTCTATTTTGCTCTCAATTCATGTTTAACTTCTGCGTTTTTTTGCAACACTATAATATGAGAACATTCTGCAATTTACAGAGTTAGCAGATGAAGAAATAACTAGAGTTCTGATGTAACTCTTCCTTGGTGGAAGTGTTCTAATTGGTTTCAACTTCTAACTCCTTCCTTATCTTGGATAGTGTTTTTTTTTATTAAGAAGTCCTTCTCCTTATCAATTATGTAACCTTTTTGATCAGGAGATATTAAATATACCAAGTTAAACTTATCTCCTTCACGTGCATCACACATGCTCGAATCTACCCATTTTTGTGCACCTGAGGGATGGACCTGGTTCATGTCTGAGTTCCTTTGTTAATCGTCAAAACTTAACCTTTACTCGGGATAACACCCAATAGTGGAATTTTATTGGGATGTTGTTGTTACACTTCAAATTCACATAAATTAGCTATAATAATCAATGGGTAATCAAATTTTATCAACAATAGTGATTAAACTACACTTAACCTCTTTAATTGTAGCAAAAATGCTCTAAAAACTGCCCTTAGCCTAGTTACAAATCTCTAAAAATAAGAAAACACTTAAATCTTTCGAAAGTAAGTACCTGCCAGTGATCTCGCACCTGCGCTTCAAATGTCCACTTCTACGGGACCACTTCTGCGGTTGAAAACCACATTTGCGCACTTTATTTAAGTCCCGACCTACCGATTTTGCGATCAAACTTCTACTTCTACGGGTCCGCACCTGCATAACATTTTCGCATATGCAGTCCAAGCACTGTTGACCTCTTACGCTTCTGCGGCCCCTTGTCCACATCTACTAACTCGCAGTTGCGGTCGATATTTATCACATGCGACCTTCACCATCCCCAGCCAAATGCACTTGCGATTGCACGCCCACTTTTGCAGCAAATTCCTCGCAGGTGCGATTGTACCAGAACTCCCAGGCTTCAACAACCTTTCAAGTACCAAAATGATCTGCAACACATCCAAATCTCACCCGAGGCCCCTGGGACTCCATCTAAATATACCAACAAGTTCTAAAATACATCATAAACTTATTTGAAGCCTCAAATCACATCAAACCCATAAATCGTACCTAATTCAAGCCTAAAGAAACTAATAAACTTTTAAATTCTAAAACTAATGTCGAATCATATCAAACCAATTCCGAATGAGCTCAAATTTTACACATTAGTTCCAAATGATACAACGGACCTATTCTAACTTACAGAATCAAAATCAGACCCTGATATCAACAAAATCAACTCTCGATCAAACTTGTCAACCTTACAAACTTTTTACTTTTCAACTTTGCTAAAAAGTATCAAATGAACCAACAGACCTCCAAATCAACATTCTGACGTGCACCTAAGCCCAAAAATCACCATACGAAGCTATCAAAACCATCAAAATTCCATTTCAAGTCATCTACACAAAAGTCAAATTCCAGTCAACTCTTTCAACTTAAACCTTGAACCTTGGGACTAAGTGTCCTAATTCACTCTGAAATCATTCTGAAACCAAGTCCAACTATCCTCGCAAGTCTCATAACCACAAATTGACATAGAAGAAGCAACAAATAGGGGAACGGAGGCTACAATCACTATTAGAATTCCTATAAAAAGCTACCAAAGATTAGCGACCAAATTTGGCCTATCAAAAAAAGCGACCAAAGTTGGTCGCCAAACTACCGAAAATAATAAAACAATATTTGAAATACTTTAGCGACCAAAGTTGGTCGCTATTTGGCTGCAAATTTAGTCAAACTGTTGACTAGACTGGTCAGACTTGCTTGGTCAAAGATATACTGAGATTAGCGACCAATGTTGGTCGCTAAAGTGGGACCCACATAATTTTTTTTAATAATTTTATTATTATTCTATAAAACTTATAAAATTTAAATATATAATTTAAAAATTGCGACCAAAGTTGGTCACTAACTGAAGGATAAGTTGATAGCGACAAACTTTGGTCGCTAAAATGGGACCCAGTTATAATATTTTAATAA
>MU687533.1:32561-74101 GCA_026770625.1 Nicotiana glauca | reverse complement strand
GCCACCACTGTTCCGCCGCCCCCACTGATTTTAGCCTCCTTTTAATCTACCAAGGTTAGTAATCTACCTATTAGCTTTTTAGTTTTTAAATTTTGCTATATAATTTTATGTAATTTGTTAGAGTTTTTGCCTATTTAGTATTATGATTGTTTGTTTGAACTACATTAGGTAATATGAACTTTTTACATTAGGGTTATTTGTTTGAACTACATTAGGTAATATAAACTTTTTACTATTAGCTAATATGAACTACATTAGGTAATATAAACTTTTTACTATTAGCTAATATGAACTACATTAGGTAATATGAACTTTTTACTATTTAGTATTAGGGTTGTTGTTTTGCCTATTAGCTTTTGTTGAATTTTTAGAATATAAGTTGAACCTTTTAGGATATAAGTTGAACTAGTAGGATATAAATTGAAGTTTTTATGTTTGAGTTGAATTGTTAGGATATGAATTGAACCTTTTAGGATATGAGTTGAACTTTTAGGATATAAATTGAACCTTTAGCATATGTATTGAACCTTTAGGATAGGACTTGAACTTTTAGTTTATGTTTAAACTCGTAGGATATGAATGTAACTTTTAGTTTTTAGGTTTTGTTCTTGTTAAATGAAATTTTAGGGTATAAGTTAAACCTTTTATGTATGAGTTGAATTTTTAGAATATAAGTTGAACCTTTTAGGATATGTGTGGAACTTTTAGGATATAAATTGAAGCTTTTATGTATGAGTTGAATTTTTAGATTATTAATTGAATTTTTTTGGATATGAGTTGAACGTTTAAGATATGAATTAAAATTTTGGTTTATGTATTGGAATTTTAGATTGCGGGACGATTTTGTAAAAGGAGCTGATGGTAATATTAGACATGCAAAGAAAATTCCACCAAGAATAACTAAGACACAGTATCTGGCAGAATGTGCCTTTAATTGTTCTTCTCATTAGCGACAACGATGATGAGAAGGGAAGAACATGTGTTTCAAATAGTTATGGTGTAGGTAGGAGTTTAACATTTCCTAAGTAGATAAAAGAAGAGGTAATAGAGGAATTCTATACTTCAATTTCCTAGAGGAATAAGAGTTTAATTGGGAGCAACAACGGTGATGGTGATGGTGATGGAATATTTTTCGTTGGTCATGATAGTTCCGATAAAACAGGAATCATAAGACTCTATACTTTTGTCAGACAAATCAGTGTTACAAAGATCTGGTGTTATTCTACCTACCATTTTAAAAATATTTTTGAGCGGCAATTAATGTTTGGCCAAGCTTTTAAAAAGTGCTTCTAAGTATAATTTTCTCCGAAAATGGAGAAAATATTTTTGCCATGTATCAACTTCATAAGATATAGTTTTAAGTTATAAATATTAACGGTATAAAAAATATTTATACAATCAATATACTATACTGTGTTCCCCATCTCATTGATAATGATCCACGCAGAAGCGGAACCAAGATTTAAAGGTTATGGGTTCGGAATTCTAATCATATTAAGTTATTGGTTTCTAAATTAATAATTAATATATATTTAATAAATTTAATAAGACAAATATAAGGTTTGGACAAAAACTATTCGCCGAACCCGTAGCTATAGCTCCGCCCCTATATCTAAGCACCATTTGGCTAAACGCAACATGATCAAATCAAGATTGTAATGACCCCACTTAGAGAAGTCTCTTTCTCTCCTTTTTCTTCGCTCTACATACTTAGATAAAACGGGGATCATAAGTCTCTACCAAGAAAAACGTTTTGGCTTTCATTCTTTTGAGTAGCAGTTCCATAATTTTGTCAGATAAATCATTGTCTGAATCCGAAGAATATATCACCAATATCCCAATAAGCTTGTACGGATCAGACTTGGAAGAAAGTTAAGAACGAAACTTCCTATGATCTTTGTCATCATAGAGTCTTATGATCCCCGTTTTATCGGAACTGCCATGACCAACGGTAAACATTGCATCACCATTATCCTTGTCGCTCTCAATTAAACTTCCTTTCTTCTTGAAAAATAAAGTAGAGAATTCCTCTATAATATTTCTTTTATCTACTTAGGAAATGTTAAAATTCCTGCCTATACCATCTCTAGTTGAAACACATGTCATTGCAGTCTCAACATCATTGTCGCTAACAAGAACAACAATTGATCAAAAGACATACCCTGTCAGCTACTGTATCCAAGTTATTCTCTGTATCCAAGTTCATCCCAAGTAATAGTACCATGAGGATAATCACCAAAGCCACCGGACAACTTTATGATGCCAAGGAAGCAAGATGAGCGATTCAATGAAACTCGTATTATAAAGAAGAAGAAAGAGACTAATTCAGAAAGGTGGGTCGAGGGTCGAGCCTAGACTATACATGTAAGTTTTTTACTTATCATTAAGTATTTTGATTTACTTTTATATAAATTTTGAAATATTAATTCAATATAAATTTTTTTATAGGTTCGCTTCACAGCTGCTGTGGTGGAATTCATACGCAGTCAGCCACCTAACGAGTCAGCCGAGGCAATCCAACTTTCGAACAAGGATGCTAAAAGAACACTCCTTGAGTACTTTATATACTTTGAGCTAGACAATAGAACTAGTTTTCAAATGAGTTTGTAATAAACGTTAACTTAGTTTTGTTAGCTTAATGTTATCTAATGTGACGAATGAACTACTTTTATATTTTGTTGCATTTTAGTGTTGTTGTTGTTGGCATAAAATGCATGTTTACGATATTTGGTATAAGCTGGCAGGTGGTGTAGCAGCTAAAATAGGCAGTTTATGCCAAAAATATACCAAAAAAAGCGACCAACTTTGGTCTCCAGTTGGTCGCTATTCACATAAAAAAAATTCTGGGAAATAGCGACAAACATTGGTCGCTACTTAATTTTAAAAAATTAATTTCTGGTAATTTTGTTTACCCAGCTTTCTACAAAAAGCGACCAAACTTCGTTGCTATTTCATTAAAAAAATAAAATTTCTGTTGATATAGCGACCAAAGTTGGTCGCTAAAGTTTAAAAAATAAATTAACATGGATTTAGGGACCAAAGTTGGTCGCTAGTTTAATAAAATAAATAAAATATTGAATAAAAAAGAGACCAACCTTGGTCTCTAGTTTTCAGATTTTAAAATATAATATTTGGATTAGAGACCAAAGTTGGTCGCTTTTTAATGATTAATAATAAATAAATAAATAAATAAAGTATTTTATATTTAGAGACCAACTTTGGTCGCCAAATTTATATTATTAAATTAATAAAGCGATCAAAGTTGGTCTCTATAGTAAATATCCAGAATATTTGGTCCATTTAGCTTAGAGACCATCAATATAGCTACCAGGTCCGTTTGGTCGCTTTTTAGCCTAAAAGCGACCAACGCTGGTCGCTTTTTGAGATCGCTTTTAGACGAATTTCTAGTAGTGAATACATAAAATAGCCGGTTGGGTTGTTACATAGATTGAGATTGCATTTGAGGCAGGCTGGGCGAAAAAAATTGACTTTCCCACGATCGCATGTGGGACGATATTCATGATCATGGTGCGGGTTATTGAACCAGTGGGAGTTGACCGGCCATTGAGGGTTGACCGCTTTTCGATTGCAGAATCATGGAAGGTCTAACATGTTATTGTGATTATAGCATGGTCACCCAGACTGACCACATTTTTCTAAAGGCCAACCAAGTTGCTGATCAACTTGTATAATAGAGTTTGAAGTTGGATGTTCAAGAAGACCTTTTCTTTAAATAGTTTTAACCATTTAACCATAATAAGTTGGTATGATTTAGTATTAATATTCATTGTGAATAACTTCTTTACTATGTAAACAACTTTTAAGTATAGAACCTAACAGGGACAAATTAAGTAAACTACATTTGTTCCCGAGTACTTGCAATAATTCTTATTTTTAGTTTTTAATAAATGCCCTTTTCAGAAGAAAAAAAGTGTATGCGTCTAAAGCAGTGCATATACCCCAATTTTATCATCATATTCTATTATTTTCTGTAAATGCGCTTACATCTAGAAGCAAGTCATGAAAATAAGATATATTTCCAACTTTATCTTGATTTATTTGCATCCTGTTCGTGTCTTTTCATTAGAAGATGTATTTAAGCATCTGTCGACGCATTACCTTATCTTGATTTATTTGAATCTTGTTCCCGACTTTTCTATGCAAGATACACATAAGCATCTACCACGCAATATGCCTTATATACTTAAAAAAAATGGGTTACATGTTGGAGCCACTCAGATATATTAATTACGGTAGAAATGAGCGTAGGTAGTCACTCTTCAGGGTCGGTGCATTTTGAATTTTAGTTTTTTAATTTAATATTCAAGGCAAAAATGACATGAATTGTCATGAACCTAAGATTTTTAGTTTAAAATTTCAAGAAGAAATAAATACCGACTAATCTCTAAATAGTATCCCTAAGAATGACTATGTGTGCACTTACCCTATATTTATGTACTCCTTCCATTTCAATTTAGATAATGTATTTTGACTTTGCACAAAGTTTAACCAAAAAAAAAAAAGAATTTTAAAATATGTGGTCATAAAAGCTTAAAGACAAAAGCTTTATGGGGTCATGATATTTTTTTTGTAACGACCAGACCGGCATTTCGAGCATTAGCGTTCCATTTGGTGGTTTGAAACTTTGAGTAACTTCACATTATATGTATTATGACTTATGTGTATGATTGGATTTGGTCTTCGAGTGGTTCGGGATTGATTTGGAAGAATGATTCTCGTTTTAGAAGCTTTAAGTTAGAAGAATTAACTAAGGTTTGACTTTTGGGTAAACAGACTCAAATCGAATTTTAATTATTCTAATAAGTTTGTACCATAATTTTGGACACGTTCACAAAGTTTGGTTAAATTCCGATGAATTTAGGATAAGTTTGGGTTGTATGGTGATTGTTTTCGGTTTCGCATAAAGGTTACCACATTGAGCAAACGACCTTTGATTCATGTTTCCGCTAAATTATTATATTAGTATCATAATTTTAAAACCATAACAACTGAAATCATCAAGTTTCGGCATCGTATGAGAAATTTATAATCATATTATTAAGAATTAGGTTGCCAGATTTTCAGATTAATTATAAAATTGCCACTGAATTCGTATTTAAAAATCTGCATTATTTTCAAATATTGAAACCAATATATCTCCTTCATTATAAGGTCAAATGGAGTAATTCAAAAGCCTAACATGACTGAAATTTTACCAGGAATCCATTGGATGCATTAAAAGCGAGTTTCGGGATCGTTTTTTCACAAGAAATGAGGAAGAACAACTGGGTGTTTTTGGTTATCAATGTTGTTGGAGTTTTGGGTGTTTTTGGTTATCAATGTTGTTGGAGTTTTTCTCATCTTGAAAGTTTGGGATTGGAAGAATTCAAGGATGTTCTTCAAGTTTATTCCATGGAGTAAGGTATAAACCTTAACCTAAGTATTTTCCTTTGATTCATTCTCTTGGTTTAAGCTTTAATCCATGGTTTTAATTGAAAACTCATTTAATTCAGTAAATTAAGATCTAGGGTTATGTCCTAAATTATAAAAATTCAAAATGAGTTAGAAGCTTTTATTTTTCGATTCCTTTTGGGGTTTCAACATACGCAAAATTAGCAAGTTTTGGAGGAGTATTTAGGGAGATATGATACCCAACTTGTGTGGGTTGCACTTTTGCGTTATGTACATCAAAGATCGATGTTTTGGCTAATTGGTTGAGCTATCGGAGTCCGATCGAGTCAGTTTTAAATCGTGTGAACTTGTATTGGTTCAGGCTTCGCTCGGGTAAGCTTGGATTCAAAATCCAAGGTAGGCCCGATGTTGATTTTGTTGATTTTAAAAATATAAAGATCATAGCTTTATTTATTGTAATTGATTTTTCTTGCATTGTTTGATGTTATTAAGTCATTTTTATTGGATTTGAGGAGGCGAATTTAGGGGAAAAAGCTATTTCGGAGGGTTGAGCTGGCCTAGTTGAGGTAAGTATCTTAACTAACTTTGTGTGGGGAAAACTATCCCTTAGGATTTAGGTTAATTGTGCTATTTGTGTTATGTGAATGCCGTGTATGCAAGGTGACTAGTGGATACACGGGCTATATATGATATTTAACTGATTTAGATTATCTGGACTCTTTCCATGTCTTTAATTGAATTTTCACAACATATTATATCTCTCATTATTAATCTACTCTTACATGCTGTATTTGATGTTGTTATCACTTGTTCTACCTCTTACTTGTTATTTTCTCTTATATAATTTAATTGAAGTTATTGCCTTCCTTATTGTCTCGTTATCCCTTAATTATTGAATCACTTTTAATTAAAGTTGTTATTTCGTGGAATATCATTTTGCTGAGTTATTGGTGTTGAAGTTGTAATAGTTGTTATCACATTGAGGTGAAGTTGTTAATTGTTGAGATGCCTTTCCTTGTTGAGCATTCTCATTCATTTTGTTATTATTAAAATTCTTATCCACACTGTGATTGAGCCATGAGCTAGTTGTTGTGAAAATATTAATGTTGTTGACTTTGGGGCAAGCTGTGGCATATGGGCACTTGTGGTGCGAGTTGTGATATTTATACGCATGCAGTGGTATTAGGCTAGGAGTTGATATGCATGAGGTGAGATAAGATGGGCTTGATAGCATGTTGCTAGTAGGAGAATTACTTGAAGCCACACGGTGAGGTAAGGTGGGCTAAAACGCATTCAAAACTAAATGTAAGGCTCAGGTGGCGATATAAGAAAAGATTATGATTGAAATTGTGAAATGTGAATACGAGGTAGTACCTCAGTTGTGATTTTCATTTTACATTCCATGTTGGAACCACTTATTTATTTGAATGGTCATTATTCTTCCTTTAATCGTTCATTCGCATTTTGATTGTGTTTGATTATTTGTTATTTTCTTGGTATTGGAACGATTGTGGCTTCTTGTGTGAGTCATGCATTCTACGTGATTTGTTGTGTTGCTTTAACATGTCAATATGTGCCTCCGTTATAACTTGGTGAATTGATTGTCAATGTGATTTTAATTGCGTGGAGTCACTATATCATATTCTGTTGAGTTGTTCGTAACATAATAGTTTAAATAAAATAATTATTAGCATGCATTATTCTATGTGCCTCTTAAGATAGAATTCGTTATCTCACTCGGCGCCTTATTATTCTATATATCGCACTTTCACTATAATTGGGTTCTCAAATTATACTCATCACCCTGTTAGATATTTACCTTACTTAAAATTGTTATCATGTTTTGTTTAAATAAATTCTATATTTAATTCGTTAATTTAACTTATGTTTTGCTTTGGTTAAAAATAATACTTTTACTTAGTTTAATTGATTTATAAACTAAACCCATCTTATACTTTATTTCGTACAAATTGTATATTATTTTACTTTACTTGATTTCTAAATTAAACTTATTATTTCATTTGACACCAAAAAAAATTTAAAAAAATAAAAAATTTGACACCTTACTTTATTCAACATTGTTATTATGTTTTATGGTGTCTACATATATCTTTCATTTATCTAAATTAATATTTATCACGGTTGCAAAGTACGTGGTAGCACGTGAGCTTTGTCGTGCGAAGGTGATTGTTATTGTGGGCACAAAGTGTCATATGTGTAAGATTTAAAAATTATGGTTCATGACTTGTGCTTTACGAGGTGTGGTGCCTCGGGGTAATTCTTGTTGTAATTGCATGCGTTGGGATCGATTTGATTCTTTGAGTTGTCATCCGTTTTTTCTTATTTGAGTTCATTTACATCTCATCGATGTTCTTATTCTGTTGTTTCTTTATTACTCATTTACTACTTGCTGCCATTTATGTCTCTATTACTTCATTGTTAGTTGTAAATCAGTAATTTTTTCGTCATTGGTGTTACGTTGATGTTCTTTCCATTAATGTTATAAAGCTTATGTATATCTTTAACGAGCTTTTATTCTAGTAGGTGTCTTGACCTGGCCTCGTCACTACTATAACTTGAACACCTTGTTAGGCTTGATACTTACTAGGTACCCTTGGCGTGTACGCATGCTACGCTTCTACATATTTTTGTGCAGATCCAGGTATTCTAATTATGTTGTTAAGAGTTGCGTCTGTGCGAGGGAGACTTCAAGGTATACATGCTTGACGTTCGCAGGCCTCAGAGTCATTATCTTACTTCATTATGCTACTGTTAAATTGTAATTTAAAAGAATATTGTATTTAAAAATTCTAGTGTGTTTTATAGTGCTTATGACTCTATACTATCGGTTTTGTGAAAATGTATAACTAAGGCCGCTTGTGCCTAATGTATGTCATTTAATGATTTATGATAAATGATTAAATAGTTTAATTCTGTTATTAAATCAGGATGTGTTAGGCTTACCTAGTCTTAGAGACTAGGTACCATCACGACATCTTAAGGTGGAAAATTGAGGTCGTGATATTTTTGTGGCTATATAAAAGCTTCTTATTAAGGATAAAGTGGGTAAAAAAAAATTTAATATTAAATTATTTCTAAACATATAAATGTGTTATTATTTTTGGAACAGACTAACAAGGAAATCGTGTCATTCAAATTGAAACGGGAGTAAGTAGGTTTACCTTGTCAGCGGATAGAACTTAAATTTTGTTCAAATATTGAGGCTAAAATAACAGGAAGGAGCTTGAACTATATCTGTAGGATTATTATAATTTATACCATGGGCGTTTACCTAATTAGACCTTCTCATTAATACAGAGTCTCACAGAGTAATAATCAATAGAGATTTAGTACAGAAGTAACCAAGCAAAAGCGAAAGAAATCTATGCATTGCACCAAGTTGAATTCGTGTATTTTAAGTTAATTAGAAGTTATAACTCTTATTCTAAACCATCATGTAGAATATTTCAACTACAACCTGGTCGTAACTGCAAAGTGCAAAAATAACCCTCTGGAAAGTTGTTGCAAATTCTCATTGCTAAAGAAAAACGAGCAAGAGAATTGGTTAGGTCAAAATGGAGAAGAAAGCAACTAGAAATAGCCAAAACGGCTAAGTAAAAACCACGGGAAGCGCAGCCGAAAAGGAAAACTCCCTCAACGTAGAGTAGGCGTCTTGTCGGCAACTGTCTCTTTCTCACAATATAATAATAAATAAAACACGAGTTAGATAGAGAAGACGGGAACATGTGTTTTTATTACTTTTAGTGAGAGAAAGTCAAAAGTGTGCTGTTTTTCCTGTGTACACACACACTTGGCCCGCGCAAATACACATAATATAGACAGTATACGCTTCCTCGAGGTGTTAACAATCTTTTAAAATAATAAAAAATACACCCATTCAAAAGTCTCTGATTTCCCGTGTTTTGACTTTGAAAATCTCCTTCTATTCTCTCACTCGTATATAAAAGCAGAACCAAACCCTCTCATTCTTCAAACCAATTCACTACACATTTCTTCTCAACAACTTCACCTTCTTCATCAAAAGAATCCTCTTGATATTGCTCGTATCTCATTATTAAATCTATAAGCTTCTGGTTTATTCCTATCTTCAAAAGATCTCAAGTTTCTACCTTGAATATTCTTAAAATCTTCGAATTAATGGATGAAATTCAAGTACCTCCTTATTTTATCTGTCCAATTTCTCTAGAGATGATGAGAGACCCCATCACAGTCTCAACAGGAATAACATATGATCGAGAAAACATTGAGAAATGGATATTTTCTACCAAGAATAATACTTGTCCAGTTACAAAACAGTCCCTCACAGGAACGGAGTTGACTCCAAATGTCACTCTCCGACGATTAATCCAATCATGGTGTACTCTCAACGCTTCCCATGGCATCGAAAGGTTTCCTACGCCGAAGCCTCCAATCAGTAAGCCCCAGATCATGAAGCTCCTCAAAGAAGCAACATCGCCTGAAATGCAAATGAAATGTCTCAAGAGCTTAAGATCCATTGCTTCCGAGAACGATGCAAATAAACGCTGCATGGAATCCGCAGGGGCAGCTGAGTTCTTAGCTGCTATTATTATAAGTAATCCGAATGACGAGGGTTTTGGGTCGTTGACGGGTACTAAAGATGAGGCGCTAAGCATCCTTTACCATCTCAAATTATCTGAACATGGATTGAGATCACTTATTATGGGTGGAAATGGAGAATTCATCGAGTCGTTGACGCGAATCATGCAGCATGGAAGCTATGAGTCTAGGGCATACGCAGTGTTGCTACTGAAAAAAGCATTTAATTCATTTGAAATTATAAGTTTAAAGCAAGAGTTCTTCATCCAAGTGGTTCAAGTGTTGAGTGATGAGATCTCTCAGAAGGCGTCCAAAGCATCATTGCAGATTCTAGTGAATGTGTGTCAATGGGGGAGGAATAGAGTGAAAGCAGCGGAGGCTGACGCAGTTAGAGTTTTGGTGAATCTTCTCCTCGATTCGACGGACAAAAGGGCTTGTGAATTGATGCTAATGTTGTTGGATCAGCTTTGTCAAAGTGCAGAAGGAAGAGCTGAGCTTTTGAAGCATGCTGCAGGATTAGCCATTGTTTCCAAGAAAATACTTAGGGTTTCTAAATTGGCAAGTGAAAGGGCTATAAAGATTTTGCATTCAATCTCCAAGTTTTCGGCTACACCAAGTGTTCTTCAAGAGATGTTGAATTTAGGCGTTGTGGCAAAGCTTTGTTTGGTGCTTCAAGTTGATTGTGGAAGTAAGACAAAAGATAGAGCCAGAGAAATTCTCAAATTGCATGCTAAGGCATGGAGGAGTTCTCCTTGTGTACCCCACAATCTATTATCAACATATCCATTTTAGGACTTAGGAGCAAATATATCTTTGGTAGAAATTGTATTAGAAAAAATAGTAGTGGACTAATTTTTTTTGTGTACATAAATTATTCTTTTCAGAAAATAGAAAAAATGGACAAAATAGTCCATGAAATTTAATTGTTCACATCCTTCTTCAACTTTTTGATTCATTCATATTCAGCTCGGGAAGAAAAGCTGGGTAAGGATAGATGCAGGAACACAACACTCCAAAAAGAAAAAGCTTAAAAAGCTTCTTTCTTTTAATTCATAAGAAACCAACGAAAAAAGTGAAATAAGCCAACGATTCTACTAATTAATTTTAAATTCCTAACCAACTACTTATACGCATATTTTTTTCATATGGAAAGTTGGCTTTCATTACTTTATCATACAGTCTCTCACTTCCTTAGCATCCCATATTTGACTGCTCTTTATCGTGGTCCAATTCCACTATTAGAAGTAATTATTATTTTCCATTTTATAACTATTTCTCCTTTTCTTTTGTTTTGCAGGAGAGGAAAATAATTCATTACTTCCTCCGGTCCAAAAGAAATAATAATTTTTTTGTGGTCTAAAAAAGTGATTTTTCGTATTTTAAGAATGAGTTAATATATATGGAGACACTTAAAGTTGTCACCATCTTTCATTTAGACACCTAAACTGAAGGTTGTTTCTATTGAGCACTTATACTACACTAAATTTGTTCCAATTAGATACTTTTTTGACAATTAGCCAAACTTATCAGGTGTGTGCAATGCACTCGCGGTGGCGAATGACAATAAAAAAAGAGCATATACCCAATCAGAAAATGACATTCTCAAAAAGAAAAATATTTTTTAATCTATAACCAATCAGAAAATGACACATTATTAACAAAAGAAAAGAAAAAAAAAGGCACATTGGTGTTCTTGGTGTTCTTCACTATCTTTATGTCTATTATTGTTCCAACCACGATTTTAATCCAAAATTTTAAGAGAAACTTCTCCAAATTTGTTATAATTTCAATTAAATAATCTCTATAAAGACTTGAAGACAACCCCAATATTAATTTCTCAATTTTTCATCAGATCAAGTAACCCATTTTAAACTTTCAAGCTTTCTTAAAGACCCCATTAATGGTGTTCTTCACTATCTTTATGTCTATTATTGTTCCAACCACAATTTTAATCCAAAATTTCAAGAGAAACTTCTCCAAATTTGTCATAACTTCAACTAAAGATTCCCTACCAAAACTTGAAGACAACCCCAATATTAATTTCTCAATTTTTCATCAAATCAAGTAACCCATTTTAAACTTTCAAGCTTTCTTAAAGACCCCATTAATGGTGTTTTGACTTGAAATGAAGAATATGATCCTACTTCGGTTTCAATCAACTGAGATGGTTGTTGGTTCAAACTTTCGGGCTAAATTAATGGTGGAGGCACAACAATGGTGAAAGTGGGGGATACAATGATGGAGAGACAAGAAGAAGAAGAAAGAAAAAGAAAAAAATGAAGATAAAATCTGTTTTTTGGGCTCTTCACGCGCCTATTTTGGGTGAACCTTACTTTATGTGCCAACTCAGCAAAAAGTATCTAATTGGAATAAGTTTAGTGTAGTATAAGTGCTCAATAGGAACAACCTTCAGTTTAGGTGTCTAAATGAAAGATGATGTCAACTTTAAATGTCTTCACATGTATTACGCCTATTTTTTTCCTACATTGGCCTTGGGGTAAATAATGTTAGATTATGTTTTAGGAGTGTTTATGTGAAATAGTAAAGGTTAATATGGTCAATTTCAATGCTAATTAATGTTAAAAGGTGAATTTATTAATTTGTGTGAAAACATCCAAAAAAATTACTTATTTTGGAGTATATTTTTAATTAATGACATGTGTAATTTTAAATACTCCATAAATTGAGTATTCAATGCGTCACACCGCACCTGTTGAGATGTTTAAATTAATAAATGGAGCCAAGTTTGAAGAACTATCTGTGCATTTTGACCTATTGGTTGTTACGTTCACAGAGATAGGAGATAGCTGGATGTTCTGATCACGAAAAATAGAAGATTAATGAGTACAATAAATGTATACTGGACCTGCTCATCTCTCAACACGTTCAAATTAATGACAAAGTTTCCCCAATTCGTTATTATATAGCCGATTTTGTTGAATGGAATTCTATAACAAAAAGGATGAAATATTATATTCATAACAAAAAGGAAAAAAATAAAAAGAAGAAATCTTCATAAATGTCGTTTTACTTTATTTTACAATTTTAATAAGTGTTGAGTTATCATAGGAAGGAAGAAATATTACGAGGATCTTCTCTTATGCTTGTTTCACTATATTCAACTAATAAAGATGTATTCTTTGGGGTAATGTGAGATTATTTTATTTTGGGTTTGGATTGAATTTTTTATCTTTATCTAAATAGTTTATGTTATAAATAGAATTCTATTTATGATGAATGTCTTTATTTAGAGAGATTCTAGGGTTTATTACTTGGTGGCTAAGTCATCATCTCCCTATAAATAGAGGGTTCTATTCCATTGTAATTCATCCAAAAAATCAATAAGAATTGTATCTCCCTACTTTTCTCTGCAATACTCTTCTTCTTCTTTTATTGTTTCATAACACGTTATCACCACGAGACTCTAACCAATTGAGTAGAAATTTTGGGATCGAGCATAATGATTGTCAATTGTTCCATGAACTTCCTTTATGATTAAATTTTGGATTTAAGGTATGTAATTTACCGTATTTTTCTCTTTTATTCTATAATTTGATTTTATATACAAGCAAAGACAACAAAATTTGATTATAACTCTAATGAAGTTTAAGAAATTACAACCACCTGAAGTGCTAAAATTTCTATGCCTTGCCATGATCAAATTCATGTATGATTGTGGGCAAAGTATTGAAAACCCATCCCATTGAATTTGCTCCATTCTCATTCCCTTAGGAGAATGTGATAGCAATATGTGATAAGTCTGAAAGAAGACAAAATTATTACTATGAATGTATTAATAGATGTGGACGTAGCAATAGACGAAATTATAATCGTCCTCATTGTGGTAATGAGAATAATAAGGATTCCCTAAATAATTCTTCACTTTGTAAAAATATTATTTGTCATCGATTTAACTTGAGATTTTATAAAGTACATATAGATGATTATGGTCCATTCATGATGTGAATTTGACAATATCTGATTTACAAATACATATTCATTCTTGGAAGAATATGAACGTGCTAGTGGTAGTGAATATACCATACTCACCTCTAGAAGGAGGTTTGAGATGATATAAGAAAATAATATCATTATTATGGCGGGAATGGTCATTGGTCACGTATTTATTGTACCCCAAAATATTTTGATAATGTAATTATTAAAGAATAACATTAATGCAAGAAACATATCTTATATATAATTTTGACCATAACCATAATGGTATAACGTCCTCTTTAAAAGAGATATTCACCACATGGATGTTGATGAATCTGTGGTAGTATAAAATTAATTGAGAGCTCTAGAAGAACCAATTATTACTATTTTGGAGAAACACAATTGACTACCAATAAGGTATTGTGTTGTAGTAAGTCTCAAAGAAACTTAATTGAGTTTCTAAGGTATTCGCGAAAGTGGTTGATTATATTGAGACTATAAATAAAGGAAATATTTAATATCTTCTATTACTACAACTTGTAGCGGGATAATATGTATGTGAAAAGTTAACCGCTTTATTCTCCAGTTTGTACTACACAAATAAAAGAATATACCATAATAAAGTGGATGTTTATTGATATAAAAACCCATATCATAATAAACTTGAAGTTTATGGATAATTGCACACGTCATGGTGTATATATGAAGTTTATCAATATTGATAATTTATTCAGTTGGCATAATTGGTTTAGCCATATCAATTTAAGTATGACGTACAAAAATAATAGAGAATTCACATGGGTAAATATTAAAAGAACTAGAAAGTTCTTTATGAATTCTCTTATATTGTTTGTTCTCATTAATTAATAAATCAACTGAAATTTGGATTGAATTTCATGAATGCTGGAAATATCAAAGGTGAATATGGGCCCATTCACCTGCCATGTATACCACATAAGATGCATCTATGAGATGGTTACATGTGCGATTATTATTAACCCGTAACATGGTGTTTGAGAGGTAACTTGCTCAATAATTTGATTTAGAGCATAATTTCTAGATTTTTTTAATTCAAGATAGTTCATCTTGATAAGTTGGTTTATATCACAGTAGGTTTAGTAAAATAATTTATTAAGTGCCTCTACTTAATAGCTAAACAATTGCTTATGAGAACAAAGTTATCTATATCAATTTGATATATGTTATATACCAAACTATATTATTTTCTCCCCTCACTAGTGGTTTAGGGTCAGGAACCAAATATTTTCATCTTACTATTATTATTGATGTGTGGTGCATATTTTGATTAACACCATAACACACAAATATGGATTCTCAAAGTTGAGGAAACAAGTTAGTTTTTCTAACATGAGGGGGAGACATGATAAACAGTTGAGAAAAAGTTACGTGGAATGAATTATCGGGCATTCTATTCCTTCAAGTCCCACAACTCTAAATGTGCCTATTCCTTCGACACCTTTCCATGGAAACAGGGGAAAAATGGCTTATTCCGCATCAACCTAAGCCCACTTATTCCGACTAAGTCGTGTAGGGGGAAGCACCAATGAAAGTGAACCTTTATTATTTCCTTTTCTCTTCAAACCGATTAGAAGGAAGGCCTCACCCTAGTACACCAACCAGGAAGAAAGATTTAGTGATTTTCACCTTTCCGCCAAACCAGAACTAGAGCCAATCGGGTCGATCAGAATGTCCCGTATAGTTGACTTGACTCGAATGCCCTCTTAGCAATAGCATCCGTAACCGCAACTATTGAGTCTGCCAAGTCTGACTTTTAAAGCATACACATTAAAAAAACCTTTGGCTTTGGACCCCTCATGAGGCAGGGAAAAACTAAAAAATGTGTCTTTTACGTAACTTGGATGGCTGAGTGATATCATTTGTACATCTAGATCCTCGAATAAAAATAATATGAACTTGAAATTCATAAAAAGATAATTCATCTGCAATATATTGCAATGCATGCCAGACGCATTTGCTGACCCAAAGAAAGTAACTATATTCTCATTGTAAATGCTCCTATTAAGTCCTAGAAAGACAAAGTTTATGGTACGCTTAAAGCGTATAGACAATCGGTTTCAAATAAACTTCTTGATAAACAAGATGAGAAAATGATCAAAATGATCATAATAAAGGAGGCAAGTGATCTAGAATATCACATGACATAACACTTCATAAAATCTCATGACAGATTCAGGTACCTGAATATATGAATGAAGAGATCTCTATGTTATGTCTTTATGAAAAATAATAAGGAGATTGGAACCGCTTTAAAATATTTGTCCACGACATCTATGATAGCGATATATATATATATATATATATATATATATATATATATATATATATATAATAAGGAGGTGGGAACCGTTTTATATATATGAGGATATTAAGTCCGGAGAAACAATTTCGAATAGAATTGGTTTCATATGAAAGACATATAGTTTTGAACATGTAGTTCAAATACTTAAAAGTATAAAGTCAAATGGTATGTGCAATCAGTTTTCGATATCTTATTTGTCTAGTATGACATGAAAACTTGATATGCATCTAAAGTCTATTATATGACTTATATGACAATCCTTGAAGGACTTAAACCACTTAAAGCATATACAATTCTTGGTCTTGAAGTACCACATCCTAAGTGCAATTTGTGCACATATGTATCTTGCTATAACTATAAGCATGATAATATGATAGTGAGAATCTCTATGGAGATATTGAAAACGCCATTCGATGGCATTTTATGAAGATTTCAAGATGCAACATATTTATTCAAGTTCATATGACTAATTTATTTATCAAATCTATACCAAAGATCTTTTGAAGGTGGTGCACAAGATTGAAATGCAAATGCTTAAAGATGTGAATTGATGCTCTCATCAACGGGAATTAATGCGCGTTGCACTCTTTTTTCCTTACAAAGTTTTGTCCCACTGGGTTTTCCTTGCAAGGTTTTTAACAAGGCAACCAAAAAGCGTATTATTAGATATGTGTACTTTTTTCCTTTTCCAGAATTTTTTTCCCATTGGGTTTTATTGTAGTTAAGGTTTTAACAAGACACATTATCTGTTGAATACACATTCAAGGGGGGGGGGGTTATTATAAATAGAATTCTATTTATGGTGAATGTCTATATTTAGAGAGATTCTAGGGTTTATAACTTGGTGGCTAAGTCACCATCTCCCTATAAATAGAGGGTTCTATTCCATTGTAACTCATCCCAAAAATCAATAAGAATTATATCTCCCTACTTTTCTCTGCAATAATCTTCTTCGTCTTTTATTATTTCATAACAGTTTCAGGATTGTTTAGTTTACCAAAATTGTAGCATTGGTCTCATGTCAAACACTATGTGGAATAATAATTACGAGATTTATTATGGTATAATTTTAATACCGAACACTATGTGGGATAATAATTTTGCAATTACTAAAACAACAAAATGACACGTTTGCTATTCTTCAAGGCTCTTCAGCTCTTTTCCCATAATCTTTTAAGGACGCTAATGTTAAAAGTGAAACCTAAACATGTTAATTATATGAACTTTTTGGCTCTCAACTTCATATTACCTATCATCCCCACCCCATTAGAAATATGTTACATACCTGGTGGCATTCAAAAGCCTCTAATAATGTACATAAACTAGTTTTAACAATTACCCCTATTATATGTTGGGTGTTGTGGAAGGAAACTTGTGCTTGTATTTACGGAGATCAAAAGAAATTCAACCTGTACAGATTGCAACAACAGATTGGTTAGAATGTGGAAGCTGCCATCAACAAGGCCTACCCAAATATCAATCTTAGGCTGCCTTGGAATAACCTATGCGACACTTTACTGAAGATGCAGCCTAAACAAAGTGTCATTCTAGTCCAATGGCAAAAACCAGAATTGGGCACTCTTAAATTAAACACCGATGGAACCTTCAACACAAGGGATATGAGTGTTAGGTTGGGGGGGAGGGGGGGAGCTCTAAGGGACAATGGTGATATGATAATGGCTTTCTCCTTTCCATATAGTTGTATCAACCACAACCTTGCCGAGGCCTATGCTGCTCTCTTTGAAATGACTTGGTGTATTCAAAATGGGTACACATCTTTCACTTTGGAGATGGACTCCTGTTTAGTCGTTGAAATGTTAAAAGGGGAAAAAGAAACGAACTACATGATGGCTAAGATCACAGAAAAGATAACTCGAACGAGGAGCAAAGCAAACTTTCGCGCCAACCACTACTACAGAGAAGCAAACCAACTAGCGGATTGCTTAGCAAAACTGGCTAACAAAGCTCACAATGGTGCTTTTTTCTTCTCCGGCCAACAGCTATCTAAGGCAGCCAAGGGCCCGTTTCTTTTGGACAAAAATCAAGTTCCTAGTATAAGAACCAAATTTGACAAAGCTACCTTTTTCGTAAGCTAGGAAGTTTTGTTGGCTTTATGTAATGGCAGGTGAACTGTATTTATCATCACCTTGCTTTTCTTTTGAAGGGTAATCTTTACCCTTGTGTTGTAGAATTGGAAAATATCTTTTGATTAATACAACACCCCCATCCTATGGGAAAGTTTATAAAAAAAAATAATACTCTCTCCAGTTCACAATAACAATAAGTAACCAATTTGATTTTTTATTTTGATCCAAAATAAGTGTTAATTTATATAACTAAGAAACAATTCAATTTGTTTTTCTAAAATTATCCTCATGTACCTATGCCTAAAAGGTCTTTTACTTCTCACATTAACTATGCTGCAATATTTTAATGAAGGGTAGTTTAGTCACACTAATTATTTTCTCTAGAATATATATTTCTTTAATAGGTGTGCCAAAAACAAATTGATCGCTTATTGTGGATCGAAGGGTGTAGTTGGGTACATATGCCAATTAGCCTTAATGTAGGAACTAGTGAAAATCCAGTCGATAAAAAAACTAGAATTACTCTAAAAAAAGATTATCTCTAGAGCTCAACCAAATAAAGCATTATCCATTTCTTTTTTTCCAGAAGGCTATACGTAGGGGTGACAAATGAATATTCAAGTTATATATGGCTTCTTAAATAAAACGTGAGCTACTTTTCTTCGATGCGCCTTCTTTGTTGAGGTTCTTCGCTTTAGTTTCTATTTAATTTTAGGTACCTGTTGCTGAGATTCTCCATGGGAAATATTATTTTCAGTACTTATGAAAAAACAAGCTTTTAGATGAATTAGAATCACAGATATAGTACCCCTTTTAACCACATGCTCAAATCAAAAACAATTTTCTCTTCATCTAACAGGAATGCACATTAAACCCGCTAAAAAGAAAAAGATCATCAAAAGATTCAACCAGAAGAATGAAAAAAGTATATTTATTCAAAATATAAAAAATTATAGTAAAATAAAGCCAATAGAAGTCAAACCACTATTTTGATATAACTGGTACTCGAAAATCAAGAGTTATACAAATATTTATAATACTCGTAAGCTGAAAGGACTACTGGCATTTTTTTTACTAAGATGACTACAAATATCATCCAATGAGTGGGAGCCTGGCACATTAAGCTGCTATGAATAGGAGGAAGGATTATTCTTATAGATCATGAACTCAGTGCAATGCCAATGCATCTTTTATTAATATGTTAGCCTGCTAAATAAGAAAATATTACAACAAATTGAAAGAGTTTTTGTAAACCTTTTCTGGGGAAATATATAGATGAAAGAAGCAAGTACCATTGGATTTCATGGAAGAAACTATGTTACCCAACTGAAGAAGAGGAATAAGAGTGAAACCAGTTGATGGAAGGTTATAATTCCGTATTTTAGTAGCTTATCGCACTCTAATTTACTGCACTATAATTACGTTTGAGCCTTAATTGCTAGTATTTTGCACTAATTATATTTTTATGCCTTGTAGGGATGATTCCGAACTATGTAGATGTTACAGAATAGCTATTTGTAGCTTTGAAGTCTGAGTAAAAGCCAAAGAGATTAAGCCGGGATCGCGTTTGACGGTTGAGAACCACGTCTGAACTTCAAAAATCAAGCGAAAAGGCAAGCTCTGAGAAAACCCACAGCCGTGGCGCGTGGGGTGGCACGTGGCACGCCGCGACTGCCTTGTTTTTGTTGCTGCCTTCAAACTGCACACTTCCTGATAAACTCTACTACCACACCGCGTGGCGCGTCACCCTATGCGGCGCGCCTATGCAATTTTTACAGAGTAACAATCCAATTTCGGCTAGGAGAAGGTAGTTTCGTTTGGGCCCGACCCTACTTGGTATTTAAATACATGTAAAAATTATTCTTTTAGGCCCGACCCTATTTAGGAAGGAGAGCAGACATTGGGAACAGTCTTTGGAGGAGAAATCATCGAATTCTTTATTCCTTCATCTTTTCTTTGTAATTTGTTTATGCAAATTACTTGGAAAGTTGTTACTACGAACATGAGTGGCTAAGCACTCTAGTTTCTAGGGTTGTTGATGACAAGATTATTAACGTGTATTAATTACATCTTCGTTAATTCGGGTTATCATTTTATGATTGTTTCTTTAATTCTAGTTTTAACTTGTGAATTGTTGTAGCTACCAATTCACCCTGCTATTTATGCTACGCTTGGGAAACCCGAGTTTAGATTAGAGTAGAATTAAAGAGGGCTTGTTTCTAAACCCGTGGCTCGGGGAAAGATTTTGCGGTTAGGATAGAAATATACCTAACAATCTTGCGTAGTTAAATACCGTAATTTGTTCTTGATAGACTCAATACTGTAGAAATATAGGATTGATATATTGTGGACAGGAGAGTAGTATTGTGGGAACATGCTATTCATATAAACGATCTGGTTAATTAGCAATCATACATAATCTAGATTAACAAGTGTGATTATTGAACTTAATAGGATTGATAAACCAACCACAACTCTGGTATTTTCATCTCGTCTGAATTAAAATCTCACAGTACACATTTGCATTCTTGATAAATCAGTTATTACTTGTTTAATTTACGCAATAGTAGTTTAATAAAAAAAAATCACTCTCGATTATCTTGGACAATTAGTTGAATTTAGTTTGCTTAGTTAACGATTGATTTAAGTCTCTGTGGGTTCGACATCCGTCTTTCGAATTACTTTATTACTTGACGGAGACATATACTTGCGTGTACTTGGGGAACCAACAAATTCTCAATTTGCAGATCACCCTTCAAGTACTTCCTGATATCATCTTTTTTGCAGATTTGGAAGTCTAGATGCAAATACTAGTATCATTTCTATGAACTTCTAGATACTGCATAGCCTGAGTTACTGTTGACCCAAGTTCAGGTGAAGTTTTGAAGAATGACAAGTGAATTCAGTCATGGACCAGGTCCATCATGCGAGGCACAATGTTTCTCAACCTATACATGTGAGATGCATGTGAAGGAGATAAGTCTTAGTGATCAAGCAACAATATCTCCTGAACTGATCGAAAATGTTGAATATTGGATAAGGAGTGAAAGTCTCCTTATGAGAAGAGAACACAATCTGGATAAAGGATTGTAACGATCCGGATTTCCCACCCTCGGGAGTCGTGATGGCACCTACTAATAGGAGCTAGGTAAGCCAATTATCAATTATCTCTTTTAGCGAACGTCGACAATATTAGAAACAATGAAGCATTTAATAATAAAGCGAAAGTCTCAAATATAATTAACTGAAAGAAAAGCGAAAGTATAACAAAATCCTCTACCCAAGACTGGTGTGACAATACTCACGAACGTCTAGAGAATACTAAAAACATGCTTTGAATGAAACATAAAACTGTCTGCTTCGGTACAAATGATAACAAACTGAATAAAATAGAAAGGGACTCCGAGCCTGCGGACGTCAGCAAGGCTACCTAGAATGTCACTGGACTGAAGTTAGCTCCCAATCAACTACTGCTGTCCAAAAGTTGCTGCTCCATCACTGTGATCTGTGCAAAAAGATACACAATGTGTAGCATTAGCACAACCAATCCCATATGCTGGTAAGTGCCAGGCCTAACCCCGGCGAAGTAGTGACGAGGCTAGGCCAGACAACCAGATAAACCTGTGCAGATATATATACAAGTACAACGAAATAGTAGCGGAAAGTAAACAATTAAAGCTGGGAGGGAGAACATGCTTATGGGGTAGCAGATAAAACAGAATATAAAGAATAACAAAAGAAACTACATCTGATTTCTTCTAACATAGAATAAGGAAAACAAACCACTTTCACTTGTTTCAATTTCCTCTCGTTGCAGGCGTGCAACACGATCCTATTTCCTCATATCATGTGGTAGGCGTACCACTCGATCCCATTTCATAATATCACGTGGGCGTACCACTCGATTCCATTTCATAATATCACGTGGTAGGCGTACCACTTGATCCCATTTCATAATATCACGTGATAGGCGTACCGCTCGATCCCATTTCATAATATCACGTGGTAGGCGTACCACTTGACCCATTTCATAATATCACGCGGTAGGCGTACCACTCGATCCCATTTCATAATATCACATGGTAGACGTACCACTCGATCCCATTTTAAAATATCACATGGTAGGCGTACCACTCGATCCCGTTTCTTTCAACATAATACACAATATAATCCCAGCAAGGGAGAAAGATATCCTAATAAACTATCCCGGCAAGGGAACAAGATAATATAATAAACTATCCCGGCAAGGGAGATCAAACTATAACCAAACTTATTCAGTTTCTACCTAACACAATTAAATCAATACTTAGTCTCAACAATTACTGGCTCAATGTTAAAGATTTCCAACCAAGTCCTCATAAATAACAATTAAGAATTCGATAATTTAGCAGTTTAGGAATTACGGTCATGCTCGACACCAATGTATAAATACTCGTCACCATACCTATACATCGTACTCGACAAATAGCAACTAGCAAATAAGAATCTACTCCTATTCCCTCAAGCCAAAGTTAGACCAAACACTTACCTCAACTTTCACGGCTAGATCAATCCACAATAACCGCTTTCCCTCTCGAATTCGGCTCCAACTCAATCAAATCTATGAAATAACGACTTTATAATATCAATAATAGCCAAACAAATCAAGACCAATGCCTAAATATAGATTTCTATGCTTCTTTCCCAAAGTTTCAAAAATTGACCCCAGGCCCGCTTGGTCAAAACCCGAGGTTCGAACAAATTCCATGTCACCCATTCCCCCATGAGCCCGAATATACAATTTATTTTCAAATTCAACCCCAAAACGAGGTCTAAATCAAAGAAAATTGAAAAATCCTAACTCTACCCTTTTTCCCCAATTTCAACCCTAGATTACATGATTTGAGCTTAGGAATTTGATAAATGGTGAAAGAAATTGAAGGAAACAAGTTAAACAATACTTACCCAAGAAGCTTTGGTGAAGGGAAGCTCTAGAAATTGCCTATGGGCTGTGGAGAAGATAAACTCGTGTGTATTTTTGTGAAATTTCCGTCACTGGTTCTGTTTTGGGCTTTTAAAATCACTAGGAAAAAAAAATGCCCTTCGCATTCGCAGGAAGGGGGCCGCGTTCGCAAAGGGTAAATGGGTCAAGGCACCATGATCGCGGAAAGACGAACGCGAATGCATAGAAGGAAAGGCTGGGGGTCCAAGACTTTGGTCTATGCGAATGCGAGATAGGGTACGCAAACACGCAGATGGAAGAACCAAGGCTTCGCGATCGCGGTGGTGTGCACGCGAACGCGATGAAGGGGGTGAAGCTGGGCCCTCACAGTCAAATAAACTTACACGTTCGCCAGGGCCAGAATGCGAACGCGAAGGAGGAAACTCTGGATCATCACGAACGCGGAACGAAGGTCGCGAACGCGTAGAAGGAAATCCCTGTGTAAAAATTGCATAAAATCTGCCATCTCCCTAAGTCCAAAACCACCCCGAACACCTCCGAAAACACTTCCGAGCCCTCGGGGCTCCTAACCAAACACACACACTAACTCAACAACATCATACGAACTTAACTGTGCGATCAAATCGCCAAGATAACATCAAAGACGAGGAATCAAACCTCACAATCATCACTTTTTCATCAACTTAATAAACTTTCATTTTTAGATATTTAGGTCCGAAACACGTCAAATGACGTCCGATTTCAACCAAATTTCACAGGAAGCGGTTAAACCACACATAAGACTTGTACCGGGCGCCGGAACCAAAATATGGGCCCGATACCAACACTTTCTAATCCATTTTCATTTTAAATTTCCATATAAATTTCAGAAAAGCAATTTCTCTTAAGAATTCATTTCTCGGGCTCGGGGCCTCGGATTTCGAATCCGGGCATACGCCCAAGTTTCATATTTTTCTACGGACTCTTCGGGACCGTCAAATCACGGGTTTGGGTCCGTTCATCCAAAATATTGACCAAAGTCAACTTTAATCATATTAATATCAAAATTCATCATTTTTCACACAGAATTCATATTTAAGCTTTCCGACTATGCGCCCGGACTTTGCACGCAAATCGAAGTGACTAAAAGTGAGGTTTTCAAGGCCTCGAAAGTGTAGAAAAAGAGAGAAAACAAGTGATGACCCAAAGGTGATGACCCTTTGGGTCATCACATTCTCTACCTCTAAAACAACCATTCGTCCTAGAACGGACAAAAGAAAGAAGTACCCGAGTCGGGAAACAGATGAGGATAACGGCTCCGCATATCAGACTCGGACTCCCAGGTCGATGCCTCAGGAGGCTGACCTCTCCACTGAACACGCACAGAAGGAAAACTCTTCGACCTCAACTGTCGAACCTGCTGGTCTAGAATAGCTGCCGGCTCCTCCTCATAAGACAGATCCTTGTCCAACTGGACAGTGCTAAAATCTAACACGTGGATGGATGGCCGTGATACCTCCGAAGCATGGACACATGAAACACTTGATGTACGGCTGACAAGCTAGGAGGCAAGGCAAGTTTATAAGCCACCTCTCCCACTCGATTATGGATCTCAAATGGCTCGATGAACCTAGGCTAAGCTTGCCCTTCTTCCCAAATCTCATCACACCCTTGATAGGCGACTACTCGGAGCAAGACCCACTTACCAACCATGAAAGTTACATCCCGAACCTTGCGGTCTGCATAATTCTTCTGCCTAGACTGAGCGGTACGAAGCCTATCCTGAATGATCTTGACCTTATCCAAGGCCTCATGAACTAAATCTGTACCCAATAACCAAGCCTCTCCTGGCCAAACCATCCAACTAGAGACCAACATCATCTACCATACAACGCCTCATATGGAGCCATCTAAATGCTGGACTGTTAGCTGTTGTTGTTGGCGAACTCTGCTAAAGGCAAAAACTGGTCCCACGAGCCTCCAAAATCAATGACACAGGCTCGGAGCATATCCTCCAATATCTTAATAGTCCGCTCGGACTATCCGTCTGTCTGAGGATGAAATGCTACGCTCAACTCAACCTGGGTGCCCAACTCTCGCTGAACCGCTCTCTAGAAGCGCGAGGTAAAATGCATACCCCGGTCCCAAATGATAGATACCGGCACCCCATGAAGGCGAACAATCTCCTTGATGTAGATCTGAGCTAACCTCTCGGATGAATAAGTGGTTGCAACAGGAGAAAAATGCACTGACTTGGTCAGCCTATCAATAATGACCCAAACTGCATCAAACTTCTTCTGAGTCAGCGGAAGTCTAGTAACAAAATCCATGGTAATCCTCTCCCACTTCCACTCGGGAAGCTCGATCCTCTGAAACAGTCCACCAGGATTCTGATGCTCATACTTAACCTGCTGACAATTCAAACATTGAGCCACGTATGCAACAATATCTTTCTTCATCCTGCGCCACCAATAGTGCTGCCTCAGATCCTGATACATCTTCGCGGTGTCCGGGTGAATAGAATACCGGGAACTATGGGTCTCCGCTAAGATCAACTCTCGAATCCCATCAACATTGGGCACACAAACTCACCCCTGCAATCTCAAGACACCATCATCATCTAAGGTCACTTTCTTGGCACCTCCACGCTGCACCGTGTCTCTCAGGACACATAAATGGGGATCATCAAACTGCCAATCACAGATACGCTCCAATAATGAAGAACGAGTGACCATGCAAGCTAATACCCGGCTAGGCTTAGAAATATCTAATCTCACCAATCGATTGACCAAGGCCTAAACATCCAAAGCAATCGGTCTCTTGCTGACCGGAATATAAGCAAGACTACCCATACTGGCAAACTTCTTACTCAATGCATCAGCCACCACATTGGCCTTCCCCGAGTGGTACAAGATAGTAACATCATAGTCTTTCAACAACTCCAACCACTTTCTCTGCCTCAAATTCAACTCCTTCTGCTTGAATAGATACTGAAGACTCTTGTGGTCAGTGTACACCTCACACGCCACACCATATAGATAATGCCTCCAAATATTCAAAGCATGAACAGTGGCTGCCAACTCTAGATCATGAACTAGATAATTCTTCTCATGGATCTTCAACTGCCTCGAAGCATAAGAAATGACTCTGCCACCCTGCATCAACACTGCACCAAGCCCAATACGGGAAGCATCACAATAGACTGTATAAGGCCCTGAACCTATGGGCAAAACTAACACCGGTGCCGTAGTTAGAGCTGTCTTGAGCTTCTGAAAGCTCGCCTCACACTCATCCAACCATCTGAACTGGGCACCCTTCTGGGTCAATCTGGTTATCGGGGCTGCAATAGATGAAAACCCCTCCATGAACCGACGGTAGTAGCCTGCTAACCCCAAGAAACTCTAAATCTCTGTAGCTGATGCTGGTCGAGGCCAGTTCTTGACTGGATCAATCTTCTTTGGGTCCACCTGAATACCTTTTGCTGATACGATGTGAGCCAGAAATGCAACCGGACTCAACCAAAACTCGCACTTCAAAAACTTAACATATAACTGACTATCCTTTAGAGTCTGATGAACCACTCTGAGATGTTGCTCGTGCTCCCCCTGGCTGCGGGAGTACACTAGAATATCATCAATAAAGACTATCACAAATAAGTCCAAATAAGGCATGAACACTCGGTTCATCAACTCCATAAATGCTGCTGGGGCATTGGTCAACCCAAATGACATGACCAAAAACTCATAATGCCCATACCGAGTGCGAAATGTTGTATTAGGGACATCAGACGCCCTAATCCTCAGCTGATGGTAGCCAGATCTCAAGTCTATCTTCAAAAACACCTTTGCACCCTGAAGCTGGTCGAACAAATCGTCAATCCTCGGCAGTGGATATCTGTTCTTAATCGTCACTTTGTTCAATTGCCGGTAATCAATGCACATCCTCATCGAACCATCCTTTTTCTTCACAAATAACACCGGCGCACCCCAAGGAGAAATACTAGGTCTGATAAAACCCTTCTCTAGCAAATCCTGCAACTGGTCCTTTAACTCCTTCAACTCTGGCGGGGCCATGCAATACGGCGGGATAGAAATGGGCTGCGTGCACAGAGCCAGATCAATACAAAATCAATATTCCTATCGCGCGGCATACCCGACAGGTCTGAAGGGAAAACCTCGGGGAACTCCCGAACAATAGGAAAAGAATCAATAGAAGGGACCTCTGCGTTGGAGTCGCGAACATACACCAAATAAGCTAAACACCCCTTCTCGACCATGCGTCGAGCCTTCACATATGATAACCCTGCGGGTGGCATGACCTGGGGTCCCTTTCCATTCCAATCGAGGCAAATCTGGCAACGCAAAGGTCACGGTCTTGGCGTGATAATCAAAGATAGCATGATACGGGGACAACTAATCCATCCCTAATATAACGTCGAAATCCACCATGTCTAAGAGCAACAAATCAACACGGGTCTTAAGACCCTCAAACACTACTACACAGGAACGATGCACTCGGTCTACCACTATCGAATCACCCACTGGTGTAGATACATAAACAGGAATACTCAAAGCATAACTAGGCATGACCAAGTATGGTGCCAAAATAGGATGACATATACGAATATATAGACCCAGGTTCAAATAGCATGGAAGCATCTCTATCACAGACCAGAATAGTACCTGTAATAACTACATCTGAAAACTCAGCCTTTGGCCTGGCTGGAAGAGCATAACATCGGGGCTGGACCCACCTCCCTGAATCATATCTCTGGGACGATCGGCTGCTGGCTGGCCTCTACTCCTGGCGGTCCAAGCTCCACCTCTATGATCTCTACCTCGACCTCTATGGCCTCTACCCCCATCTCTAGCTGGTTGGGTAGGCTGTGGAACCTTCGGTGCCTAAATCATAGCACGAGAACTCTGATGCTGAGGGCTGTCAGAAACTCGAGGGCAATACCTGGAAATGTGCCTCGTGTCGCCATACGTGAAACAAGCCCTCGGCTTTTGGGAATAACGAAGTGGTGGTGCACTGATAGGTACTGATGGTGCACTGAAAGACTTCTGATCAGGACAATGCGGCTGAGAACCACTACCACCTGAAGTACCATAAGAAACCTGAAGAGCTGACTGAAAGTGAAAGGGCCTAGGAGGATGGCCTCTACCATAAGAATCTTTACCTCCAAATGAGGTACCACTGAATCTGCCTGAGTGACAGGGCCTCTTATCTGACCCATGACCACCTTCCTGTGACAAAGCCATCTTAACTCGATGGGCCGCATTGGCCGCCTCCTGAAAAATAACCTCACTCCCGGCTCCCATAGCCATCTGGAGACGGATCGGATGAATCAATCCATCAATAAACTGCCGCACCCTCTCTCTCTTAGTGGGGAGTATAACAATAGCATGGCGTGCTAGATTAATGAACCGGGTCTCACACTGAGTAACCATCATAGAGCCCTGCTGGAGGCGCTCGAACTGCCTACGAAGAGCCTCTTGCTAAGTAACTAGGAGAAACTTCTCCAAAAATAACTCTGCAAACTGGTCCCAAGTCGGAGATGGCGACCTTGCTGGCCTGGCTAAACAATAGTCCCTCCACCAAGTCTTGGCGGATCCAGATAGATGAAAGGTGGCGAAGTCGACCCCATTGGTCTCCACAATACCCATAGTTCGAAGAACCTCATGGAAGCTATATAAGAAATCCTGGGTGTCCTCTGTAGAAGCACCGCTGAATGTGATGGTGAAGATCTTGGTGAACCTATCCAGCCTCCACAAAGCATCTGCGGACATAGCCGCTCCATCGCCGATCTGAGTCACAATACCCAGCTACACTGCCACAGTTGGCTGAACCACTGGAACCTGAGCCTGGGGAGCTACCTGCTCAAGAGTACATGTAGCAGGAGTCTGAACTCCTCCTCCAGCCTGAGAAGTGGCTGGTGATACTGGAAGCAAACCCGCTCGAGAGACGCTCTCCATAAAGCCTACCAACCTGACCAAAGCGTCATGAAGAACTGGGGTGGCTATAAACCCCTCTGGGACCTGAGCTAGGCCCACTGGAGCTACTGGGCTGGAACCTCTTCGTCATAATCAACATGAGGCTCAACCTCTGGGACTGCTACTCGGGGCTGAGCTCTGCCCCTGCCTCGTCCTCTGGCACGACCTCGGCCTCGCCCTCTGCCCCTCATATGAGCTGATGTTGGGGGCTCAGGCTGCTGCGTGGAAGAAGAGGAAGCATGTGTTCTCGCCATCTGCAAAAGAATAGAGTAAAAAGACAATCAATATTTGAGAAAAAGAATCGCATGACAAGAAAGAACAAAAGTGAAGTTTTCCTAACTCTGTAGCCTCTAGGGGATAAATACAAATATCTCTGTACCGATCCCTCAGACTCTACCGAGTTTGTCCGTGAGTTGTGAGACCTATGTAACCAAGTGCTCTGATACCAATTTGTCACAACTTGGATTTCCCACCCTCGGGAGTCGTGATGGCGCCTAGTAATAGGAGCTAGGCAAGCCAATTATCAATTACGTCTTTTAGCGAACGTCGACAATGTTAGAAACAATGAATCATTTAATAATAAAGCGGAAGTCTCAAATATAATTAACTGAAAGAAATGCGAAAGTATAACAAATCCTCTACCCAAGACTGGTGTCACAATACTCACGAACGTCTAGAGAATACTAAATACAGGGTTTGAATAAAACATAAAACTATCTGCTTCGGTACAAATGATAACAAACTGAATAAAATAGAAAGGGACTCCGGGCCTGCGGACGTCAGCAAGGCTACCTCGAATGTCCCTAGACTGAAGTCAGCTCCCAATCAACTACTGTTGTCAAAAAGCTACTGCTCTAGCACTGTGATCTGTGCAAAAAGATGCACATAGTGTAGTATCAGCACAACCGACCCCATGTGCTGGTAAGTGCCTGGCCTAACCTCGGCGAAGTAGTGACGAGGCTAGACCAGACTACCAGATAGACCTGTGTAGATATATATACAAGTACAATGAAATAATAGCAAAAAGTAAACAATTAAAGTTGGGAGGGGGAACATGCTTATGGGGTAGCAAATAAAACAGAATATCAGGAATAACAAAAGAAACTACATCTGATTTCTTCTAACACAGAATAAGGGAAAACAAACCACTTTCACTTGTTTCAATTTCCTCTCGTTGTAGGCGTACAACACGAACTTATTTCCTCATATCACGTGGTAGGCGTACCACTCGATCCCATTTCATAATATCACGTGGTAGGCGTACAACTCGATCCCATTTCATAATATCACGTGGTAGGCGTACCACTCGATCCCATTTCATAATATCATGTGGTAGGCGTACCACTCGATCCTATTTCATAATATCACGTGGTAGGCATACCACTCGATCCCATTTCATAATATCGCGTGGTAGGCGTACCACTCGATCCCGTTTCAAAATATCACGTGGTAGGCGTACCACTCGATCCTATTTCTTTCAACACAATACACAATATAATCCCGACAAGGGAGAAAGATGTCATAATAAACTATCCGGCAAGGGAACAAGATAATCTAATAAACTATCCCAGCAAGGGAACAAGATAATATAATAAACTATCCCGGCAAGGGAGATCCAGCTATAACCAAACTTATTAAGTTTCTACCTAACACAATTAAATCAATACTCAGTCTCAACAATTACTGGCTCAGTGTTAAAGATTTCCAACCAAGTCCTCATAAACAACAATTAAGAATTCGATAATTTAGCAATTTAGGACTTACGGTCATGCTCGACACCAGTGTATAGATACTCGTCACCATGCCTATGCACCGTACTCGACAAATAGCAACTAGCAAATAAGACTCTACTCCTATTCCCTCAAGCCAAAGTTAGACCAAACACTTACCTCAACTTCCACGGCTAGATCAATCCATAATAACCGCTTTCCCTCTCGAATTCGGCTCCAACTCAATCAAATATATGAAATAACAACTTTATAATATCAATAATAGCCAAACAAATCAAGCCCAATGCCTAAATATATATTTCTAAGCTTCCTTTCCAAAGTTCCAAAAATCGACCCCGGGCCCGCTTGGTCAAAACTCGAGGTTCGAACAAATTCCATGTCACCCATTCCCCCGCGAGCTCGAATATACAATTTGGTTTCAAATTCGACCCCGAAATGAGGTCTAAATCAAAGAAAATTGACAAACCCTAACTCTACCCTTTCCCCCCAATTTCAACCCTAGATTACATTATTTGAGCTTAGGAATTTGATAAATGGTGAAAGAAATCGAAGGAAACAAGTTAAACAATACTTACCCAAGAAGCTTTGGTGAAGGGAAGCTCTAGAAATCGCTTATGGGCTGTGGAGAAGATGAACTCGTGTGTATTTTTGTGAAATTTCCGTCACTGGTTCTGTTTTGAGCTTTTAAAATCACAGGGCAAAAAAAAATTCCCTTTGCGTTCGCGGGAAGGGGGTCGCGTTCGTGAAGGGTAAATGGGTCAAGGCACCGCGATCACGGAAAGAGGAATGCGAACGCGTAGAAGGAAAGGCTAGGGGTCCAAGACTTTGGTCTATGCGAACGCGAGATGGGGTACGCGAATGCGCTGAAGGAAGAACCAAGGCTTCGCGATCGCGGTGGTGTGCACACGAACGCGATGAAACGGGGTGAAGCTAGGCCCTCACAGTCAAATATCCTTACGCATTCACGAGGGCCAGAATGGGAATGCGAAGGAGGAAAATCTGGAGCATCGCGAACACGGAACGAAGGTCGCGAATGCGTATAAGGAAATCCCTGTGTAAAAATTGCAGAAAATTTGCCATATCACTAAGTCCAAAACCACCCAAACACCTCCGAAAACACTCATGAGCCCTCGGGCTCCTAAACAAACACACACACTAATTCAACAACATCCTACGAACTTAACCATGCGATCAAATCGCCAAGATAACATCAAAGACGAGGAATCAAACCTCATAGTCATCACTTTTTTATCAACTTCATAAACTTTCATTTTTAGATATTTAGGTCCGAAATACGTCAAATGACGTCTGATTTCAATTAAATTTCACAAGAAGTGCTTAAACCACATATAAGATCTGTACCGGGCGCCGGAACCAAAATACGGGCCCGATACCAACACTTTCTAATCCATTTTTATTTCAAATTTTCATATAAATTTCAGAAAAACAATTTCTCTTAAAAATTCTTTTCTCGGGCTCGGGACATCGGATTTCGAATCCGGGCATACGCCCGAGTCCCATATTTTTCTACGGACCCTCCGAGACCGTCAAAATATTGACCAAAGTTAACTTTAATCATATTAATATCCAAATTCATCATTTTTTACACAAAATTTATATTTAAGCTTTCCGGCTATATGTCCGGACTGTGCACGCAAATCAAGAAGACTAAAAGTAAGGTTTTCAAGGTCTCAGAAGTGTGGAAAAAGAGAGAAAATAGGCGATGACTCTTTGGGTCGTCACAAGGATAGGGTTGGAGTTTGTGTTGTTCAAGGACTCAACTTCGATGGAAGATCAGCAAATGAGTCTTAATCAAACTCTAATTACTATCTTATTAAATAACAATGATTGTTCTCTTTTACAGGAATTACACAAATGCAGAAGTTAAACTAAATTGAGAGCAAAAGAGCGAGGCAATTTTGTAAGAAATTTATGTGAGATTCAAGTGTGCATTCCTGAAGCTACTTGGACAAGATAGAAGAACCAATTCCATTGTGTCTTTCTTTTATTCTAGTTCAATTGTAGTAGGTGGTTTAAAGTTGTACCTTTCAGCTTTCATAGAAGCAATTGTATTAGGTACTTTGAGTATTTAAGTTAGAGTTAACTTGAAGTTGTCGCAACAACTGAGGCTGTGTGCCACAACAGGATTAGAGTTTAATCCTTAGGTTTACAAGAGTTTTGTAAATGCTGTTTTGGCTCAGTGATTTTAGTGGAAGTTTGGAAAAATCCTACTGAGTAGTAGGCCGTGGTTTTTTCACCTTTTGAGCCAGGTATTTTCCACGTAAAAATCTCTGTGTTCTTTATTTTATGTACTTTTAATTCCGCAAACAGTAGTAGAAAATACACCTAGAAGAACAAGGTTCTTCTAGAGCAAAAATTAGGTACCACACAAATCACCCCCCTCTTGTGTGGTATTGACTTTTAGAACATCAATTGGTATCAGAGCGGGTTATCCTTGAAGAGGCTAACACCTTAGTAAAAGATCAACGTGACTGCACCACCTGGGAACTGGGAAGGGCAATCCATTGCTAGGCCTTCACTTTTCAATGGTCAGTACTATTCTTGGTGGAAGAACAGGATGAGAGATCACATCATAGGAGAAGACTATGAACTCTGGGACATAGTCACTGATGGTCATCTAGCAACTACAAAGAAGAATGCTGAAGGAGAGGATGTGCCAAAGACAAGATCTGACTGCATGCTGAAGACCTGAAGAAGTGGGAGAAAAATACTAAGGACAAGAAATGGCTTGTGTATGGACTAGGTCCAGATGAGTACAGTAGAATTCAAAGCTATGCCACTGCTAAGGAAATCTGGGACACTCTGCAAGTGGCTCATGAAGGAACACCTCAAGTGAAGAGGTCCAGAGGAACACTACTGTATTCTCAATATAAAAATTTTACTATGAAGGAAGGAGAAACTATCCAAGAGATGTATACTAGGTTCACTACACTAACAAATGAACTTAAATCTCTTGGAAGAATTATCCTTGAAGAAGACAAGGTTGAGAAAATCTTGATAAGGGTTCTACTAGTTTCATGGAAAAGCAAAATCACTGCTATTCAGGAATCTAAGAATATTGCTACGTACCCTCAAGATGGATGAACTGATTGGAAACCTTACTACTAATGAACTGAGAAGGAAAACTATGAAGATGGATACACCTAAGAAGGAGAGAAGTCTAGCTCTCAGAATTGCTGAAGGTTCATATATGAGGATGATGAGATGGCTATGGTCACTAGAGATTTCAAAAAGTACCTGATGAGAGGAAAGGGTTGTTCAAGAGGTACAACCTTCAACAAGACAAAGGCTCATGAGAAACAGACCAACGAGGGTAGCTACAAGTGTGGTAATACTGATCACATGATCAAGAACTGCCATCAATGAGAAATTGAGTGGAAGAAAGAAAGG
This sequence comes from Nicotiana glauca, assembly GCA_026770625.1. NCBI lineage: Eukaryota > Viridiplantae > Streptophyta > Magnoliopsida > Solanales > Solanaceae > Nicotiana > Nicotiana glauca. The sequence goes on along the minus strand of MU687533.1, from coordinate 39,692 downwards.
GATGAACGAAGGAACAAAGGATCAACAAAGGCTATAGTTGCTGCCTGGGGAGAAACATCATATGAAGACTCAGAAGGTGAAGCTGAAGAAGAACAGGCTCTTATGGATATTGGAGAATCAGATGATGAAAAAGAGGTAAGTATTTTTCATCTCAAAGACAAGATTAAATTTCTGTCCAAAGAAAGGCTATATGAGTTTTTACTAGACTTCATTGATGAGTCTGAAATAATCAACAATGAAAAGGAAGATCTGTCTAGGGAATGTGTGATCCTAAAAGCAAAATGCAAAAGTCTAGAGTCTAGGGCTAATGAGAGTGATTGCAAAAATGCTGAGTTGAAGAACCAGGTTCTTGAACTTGACACTAGTGTCCTAAAACTTAGGTCTGAAAACCTAAAATTGAAACTAGGAACGGGAAAGAAGAAAGCCGATCTCACCTATCTCACTCTAGAGGAAAACTTAGGAAAAATGAAAGATGAATTGTATAAGAAGGATGGATTGATTAAAATCCTAAAATAAGATCTAGGAAAAGTGAAACATGAACTAGACAGAACTTGCAAATGGAACAAGGCCTCTGATGCACTCTCTTGGTTGCAAGACCATCACAACAACAACAAAAGAGGACTTGGCTATGGGACTCAAGCACCAAAGTGGGACCTTAAAAGAAAGTACCTCACAATTCCTGAGAATAAAATATGCACACATTGTGGTAAGACTGGCTATTACAAAAATGAATGTAATGCAAAAGTAAAGGCCAGTCAAAAGAACAAAGCTTTTGTTCAGGAGAAAAGTAAGCTGCCTGGGTGGGAAAGAAGGAATTTGATTCATCCTTTTGCCTATAGAAAGGGACCCAAACTAGTTTGGGTTCCTTATACTAACCCCTGATTTCTTTTGTAGGTCCAAGTGAAACGAAGAAGCCAACTATGGTATATGGATAGTGGCTGCTCAAAACATATGACTGGGAGCAAGGACCAGTTCCTTTCACTTGAGAACTTAAAATGAGGTAATATCTCCTTTGGTATGGAAAGAAAGGTGAGATCATTGGGGTTGGAAAGGTAGGTAAGACAGATTCTCATTCCATAGAGAATGACTACTTGATAGATGGCTTGAAATATAGCCTAATAAATGTGTCACAACTATGTGACAGAGGTAATCTTGTAGCTTTCACCTCTACCAAGTGATTTGTAATAAACCTTACCACTAACAAGATTGTTTTGCAGGGAAAAAGAGTTAACAATATTTACATTGTAGATTTTTCCACTCTGTCAGAAAATGAACTCACTAGCCTCAGTGTATTGGTTAATAATCCCCTCCTATGGCACAAAAGACTTGGTCATGCAAGTCTGAATCAGCTAAACAAATTAGTCTCCAAGGACTTGGTGATAGGGTTACCCAACATCAAGTTCAAGGAAGAGAAAGTTTGTGAGGCATGTGCAATGGGGAAGCAGGTAAGATCATCCTTCAAAACCAAGAAAATGCTAAGCACGTCCAAGTCGTTGGAACTGGTTCATATGGATCTTTGTGGTCCAATGAGAACAATGAGCAGAGGTGGAAAAAATATGCAATGGTACTTGTTGATGATTATTCTAGACTTACCTGGGGTACTATTTCTAACATCTAAAGAAGAAGCATTTGATATGTTTACTACTTTTGTTAGAAAAACTCAGAAATAATTAGGAAATCAACTTGCATCCATTAGGTCTGATCATGGAATTGAATTTGAAAATGCAAAGTTTGTTGAATACTGTGATGAAAATGGTAAAGATCATAACTTTCTACCCCTATGACTCTTCAGAAAAATGGAGTAGTTGGAAGAAAGAACAGGACCCTTGAGGACATGGCTAGGACCATGCTACTTTCTAGTAAACTGCCTCACAGCTTCTGGGCAGAGGCTGTAATCACTGCATGTTACATAATCAATAGATGCATGACTAGACCTCTTGTAGATAAGACTCCCTATGAGTTACTTAAAGGGAGAAAACCAAATATATCCCATCTTAGGGCATTTGGTTGTAAGTGTTATGTGCACAACAATGGAAAAGACTCCTTTGGAAAGTTTTATCCCAGAAGTGATGAGGGAGTATTCTTGGGATATTCTTCACATAGAAAAGCATATAATGTGTTTAACAAAAGAACTTTGTATATAGAAGAAAGTGTGCATGTAGTATTTGATGAAACTAAAATTCTTTCTAAGAGACAGGAACATGAAGATGAATCCATTGGATTGGTAAAGGACTTGACTGAAGTATCAGCTCAGGTCAAAGTGGCACTAATAGAAGGAACAGATGATGGAATAGGTTCTTCCATACAGGGCAAACTGACAGGGGGAACTAATCAAAGAGGAATCGAAATAAATCCCTTAAAGGAACCTGTTCATGACCTTGTTCCTCAGCAACAGAACATGGGAGAAACATCTAGCAGAAACCAGTTGGTTGTGAAACCTCACAAGTATCAAAGTTCTCATCCCATTAAGAACATTATCACTGATCCAACATTTGGAGTTAAAACTAGATCACAATTAAAGAATCTGTGTGCTTTTGATGCTTTTTTATCTATCATTGAACCTAAAAATGTTATTGAGGCTTTGCAAGATGTAGATTCGGTAAATGCAATGCAGGATGAACTTAACCAGTTTGAAAAAAGTCAAGTTTAGCATCTAGTTCCAAGACCCAAGGACAGATCAGTCATTGTTACAAAATAGGTCTTCAGAAACAAACTTGATGAAGATGGAACATTTACAAGAAACAAGGCAAGATTGCTGGTCCAAGGTTATAGACAAGAGGAAGGCATAGCCTATGATGAGACTTTTGCTCCAGTTGCAAGACTAGAGGCAATCAGACTTCTTATAGCCTTCGCTGCACACATGGAATTCACTCTTCATCAAATGGATGTTAAAAGTGCCTTCCTGAATGGTTACCTGAAAGAAGAAGTATTTGTAAAACAACCTCCAGGGTTTGAAAGAAAGGATTGTCCTGAGCATGTGTACAAGTTAGACAAGGCTCTCTATGGACTCAAGCAGGCCCCAAGAGCATGTTATGAAAGATTTTCCAAATTCTTGCTGGAGCATGGGTACAAAAGAGGTAAAATTGATAGTACTTTATTTTTAAAGGAAAAAGGTAAGGATCTCCTTATTGTACAAATATATGTTGATGACATAATCTTTGGGGCCACCACTGATAAACTAAGTAAGGACTTTGCAAAATTAATGGGGAGGGAGTTTGAAATGAGCATGATGGGTGAGCTTAACTTCTTCTTAGGCATGCAAATCAAACAAAGTCCAAATGGAACCATGATCTATCAGCAGAAGTATACAAAAGAGCTAATCAAAAAGTTTAAAATAGAGGAATCTAAAGAAATAGACACACCCATTGCAACTGCCACTAAATTAGATGTTGATGAACCTGGCTCATCAGTTGATCAAAAGTTGTATAGGAGTATGATTGGTTCACTCCTGTATCTTACTGCCAGAAGACCTAACATTGTTTTTAGTGTAGGGATTTGTGCTCATTTTCAGGCAAATCCAAAAGAGTCTCACTTGACTGCTGTCAAGAGGATACGAAGATATCTGAAAGGCACCACTGATCTGTGTCTTTGGTATCCCAAAGGTAGCAATTTCAATTTGGTTGGATATGCTGATGCTGATTATGCAGGTTTTCTAGTGGACATGAAGATCACCTCAGGTATGGCACACTTTCTTGGTTCATGTCTTGTTTTATGGGCTACCAAAAAAGCAAAATTTAGTGGTCCTATCTACTGCTGAAGCTGAGTATGTTGTTGTTGCTTCTTGTTGTGCTCAATTGCTATGGATCAAACAACAGTTGGTAGATTTTAGAATTGAAGTGGGATGTATTCCAGTGTTCTGTGATAACATTAGTGCTATATGTATGAAAAATAACCTTGTTCACCATAAGAGGACTAAGCACATAGATGTTAGACACCACTTCTTAAGAGATAACTATGAGAAATGATTGATTTTAATAGAATTCTCTGCTACTGATAAATAAATAGCTAACATTTTCACTAAAGCACTGAGCAGAGAAAATTTGAGAGGAACAGGTTGGAATTAGGGATGATTAAGATCACCCAATACATCCAGTTCAGAATGCACAAAAAAAAAAAAATGAAAAAAAAAATTATTTGGTTAGGAGTTCTAACTTTGTGTAAATATCAAGATCAATTCTTACTCAGTTTCATACTTTAATTAGTATACTCCTGTGACATGTGTATATATGACTCACTGATCTCTTACAAAGTTTTTCTATTATGACATTTGAGGCATGTTCAAGAGAATTCTATATGAAGAACCTGGTTTATCAATATGTATTCATATGAAAGCTCGGGTATGTTTTTTATACTCGGCACAATTAAAATGATTAATTATCCAATCATGAACAAAAGTCCTACATTTGTCATATTCCCAAAAATTCTATCCGTTGAGCATTGAACCAGTTTTGTTCTCCTAGAACTCTAAAAATCGGGATTTTTGCCTAAAATCTAGCGATCCCTAATAATTACTAAGAGACTGGAATTACACCTTGATTAGACCTCTAATTGACCCCTAAAAAGGCTGCCCTTACTGCACTTGTTACTAATTGCCTTTATATACACACCACTCCTCTTATTCATAATCCCATAACCGTAAAAAATTATATCTCCAGTTCTAATTGATTTTCCTCTCCAGAAATCCCAAATCACCTTTCTTCTAAAAAATTTCCAAAACCCTTCCATAAACGAAGAACCATGTCTAACCCCCAAGACAATCCTGACACTCCCCCACCAGCATCCCCCTCTAATATATCCTTATCTACTCCTCCTAATGAATCCCCAAAACCTAGGTTTCGTAGGCAGAAAATGTTGGCTAGAAACACTGTAGCATCTGGAGCCCTTAGAAAAGTTCTAAATGAGAGATTGAAGGCTATCCAAAAGAAAGAATGCCCTGCTCACGAATCTGACTCCAGCTCTAAGTCTGAAGCTTTTATTTCTGCCAGTGAAGGTGAAGAACATGGGTCTTCTGACACTGAGAAAATTCAAGAAACCCCTGGTGAGGTAAGTTCTTGTGTGGTATTTTCTTCTATGGTTGAAAGCACTGAAAATAGGTTTGTTCTAATTGGTCCTATTAAATATGTAAATGTGGCTGAATCAAGTAGGTGTGGAGGTAAAAAGAAAGGAAAAGAGAGAGATGGAGCAAGTGGTGATGATAGGGGAAATAAGAAGGAAAATGTTCTTGATATCTGTGGAAGTATTGAAGAAAGTGGCATCAAGTCAGGGAGAAGTGGTTATGGGGAGGCGACTGAAAGGCTTGTTCATCTAAGCAAGCAACAAGAATAACCTGTTTCATCAGCTGAGGAAACCTTGGCTGACCTTCTGAAAAGGGTTGGGGCTAGCTATGATCCAAAGAAGCGCAAAGCTTCTTCACAAAAGGGTCCAACTGCTTCAAAGCCAATCAAGAAAATCAAAACTTCATCCCCAAAACCTATTGTCCCTTCAGTGCCTAAGGGAAGAGCTACTAGAAGCAGGGTCAAACAAAGTGAAGCAGAGTTACACAAACCTCTCGAAAAAAGCAGGAAAAAGAAGAAGGAAAAGGGAAAAGCCAAGGTTGTTGAAAGCTCAGAGGTAGAAGAAGAAGAAGAGGAGATAGAGCTGGTCCATCAAGAAAGGGGAACAACTAAAGAGGTTCCTACAACCAAGTCTAAAAGGTCAAAGATTTCTTCAAAGAAGTCTTTCTCTATACATGTACCTGATGAACCCTCTATAGCCAAAAAAACAAGATCTGTAGTGAAAGGCAAGTATGTGAAAATTACTGAGGAAGATGAAGAATGGAGTGGTGAAGAAGAAGAGGAGGAATCTGAGAAAGAACAAGACATGTTTGCCATCTTTGGCAGAAGAAATTTTTTGAAAGACAGGTTGCTGAGAGACCTGGATGAACCAGGAATGAGGAGATTGGTGGATGCTCTTACTGCATAAGGGTTGAAGGACATGGTCCTTGCAATGGATGGAAGGCTAGCCAGGAAATAACTGATTGAGTATATGGAAAATGCCACTGTGAAGAATGGGGCAGTCACCAGCCTGGTAAAAGGAGTAAAAATGGAGTTTGATGTACTCAAACTGGGTGAGATTCTGGACATACCTGGTGAAGGGTATGATGATTATACAAGGCAAAGGTGGCCATGTCTAGATTCTCTCCCTACTGCTCTTCAAATCACTAGGAATTTTTGTGATGCTAAAGCTGCTGAAGATGTGCTTGAAGCCAGGTTTGTGCAGAAAAGTGAGATGATGCCTGAGCACAAGGTCTTGTTTGAGTTTGTCACCAAGTGTCTACTGCCCAGACAGGAGAGAAGGCACACTGCCAACTACATGGACCTGGTTCTTATGGAGTGCCTTGTGAGAGGAATGCAGATCAATTCGCCTGCTTTTATTGTCAAATTACTAGACAAGGTCATCAATGGCTCCAAGGCTCATGCCACTCCATATGGGTTCATATTGATTACTGTTCTGGACAGGATGAATGTGCCCTTGAAGAAATGCGAGATGGCATCAAGCAAGGATTATTTTGGCATCAAGACTCTTCTAGCTTGTAACTATCCAGTCAATGCCATGTGATGACCCAAAGATTCATCACCGTATTTCTCCCTTTTTCCCCGCTTCCGAGGCCTTGAAAACCTCATTTTTAGTTTCCTCGATTTGCGTGCGCAGTCCGGGCGCGAAGCCGGGAAGTTTTTATGTTAAAATATGTGAATCATGTGAAAGATTTAAAGAATTATGATATTAATATTGATATAGTTGACTTTGGTCAACATTTTGGGTAAACGGAACTGGACCCGTGATGTGATGGTCCCGGGAGGTCTAGAAAAATATGGGACTCGGGCATGTGCTCGGAGTCGAAATCCGAGGTCCAGAACCCCGGTAAAAGAATTTTTCTATTAAATTATTTTCTGAAATTATTAAGGAAAAATAGAAATGAAAATGAGCTAGAAAATATAGGTAACGGGCTCGTATTTTGGTTTCGACGCTCGGTACAGGTCTTAAATATGCGTTAAGCGCTTTCTGTGAAATTTGGTCGAAATCGGACGTCGTTTGACGTGTTTCGGACCTAAATAGCTAAAGTTGGAAGTTATGAACTTTGAAATGAAAATT
>MU687533.1:7883-30449 GCA_026770625.1 Nicotiana glauca | reverse complement strand
GTGAGAATGAGAGTAAAAGCACGAAGGTTGATGCCGTGCAATTATTGAATTTCTTATTCTTTGATAGTTATTATTCTGCCCTGTTTCTCTTAATTATGCTGATAAATTTTATACTCAAATTGTACTCCCCACAGCATGTTTCCCTCCCATTTTAACTGTTTAGTTTCGGTATTTCTTTTCCTTTTATTGTATATATATGTATATAGGATTGTACAGGTTGATTTGGTAGTCCGGTGTAGCCTCGTCACTACTTCGCCGGGGTTAGGCCAGGCACTTACCAGCACATGGGGTCGGTTGTGCTGATGCTACACTCTGTGCATTTCTTTGTGCACAGATCCAGGAGCAGCTTTTGGACAGCAGCAGTAGGCTTTCTATCTGGAAGCTATCTTCAGTCCAGGGACTTTTGAGGTAGCCTAGCTGGCGTTCGCAGGCCGAAGTCCCTTTCCTTTATTTCCGTTTGTTTTCATTGTACCGAAATAGACATATGTATTTTTCTTTCATTCAGACTTGTTTGTAGTATTCTATAGTAGTCCGTGAGCTAGTGACACCAGATTTTGGGGTAGTGATGTATTTTTAACTTCCGCATTTTTATATCATTTTGTTAAAACTAAAGTCTTCCGCACTTATTTAATTATTATTAGAATATTATATTGTTGAGGGTGGATAGAGAATGTGTAATGTTTTGGCTAGCCTAGCTATGTTAGTAGGCGCCATCACGACGCCCGATGGTGGGATAAATCCGGATCGTGACATGCCAACCCAGTTGAACCTGGTTCAGCTCTGAAGACACCCATCAACATCAAGGTTAGGGCCTTGGTTTAGGAGTGTGGAACTAAGGATGATGAAATTGCTATGCTCAAGGCACGTGTAGTTGAATTGGAGATTGAGAGAGATGGCCTTAGAACTGAGCTAGCAAAAGAAAAGGAGAAGAGTGATGGAATGCTTCAGAATATGCTAAACCTTTTCCAATCTCAATCATCTAGTTCTTCAAAGCCCTAGGGTTTCCAGCACTTGTCTGTAGATCCAGTCTAGTAACCCCCATTAACCCTAGTGACCCGATTTAGGGATATTTCAGTTTTTTATGCTCATGTTTTGGAAGTTTTTTCTTTCTTTTTGTGATTTGTTTGTGGAAACATATCCTTATCAATGACAACTATTGTTTCTCTTATTCTTTATAGATTCTGATCTTAATAGTTTAACTATGTCTGTTGATTATTGATATTTGAATCATGTTTTCACTTGCAGTTGCCTCAGTGGCCATGAGTAATTATTAAAATATGAGATTCACATTGTGTATGCAACTTTTCGATGATGCCAAAAGGGGGAAGAGATATTGTGCTTTACTCTTTATTCTGAATAATGTGATATTTATAACCTAATTAAATCTGGTCCTTGATGATAAGTTAAACTTCTAAGTTAAGTGTTGATGGTTAAGTTGAGTTCTTACAGATTGTTTGATCAGTCAACGCACAAGAGTTTGTCATCATCAAAAAGGGGGAATTTGTTGGCCCAAGTTCAGGTGAAGTTTTGAAGAATGACAAATGAACTCAGTCATGGACCAGGTCCATCGTGTGAGGCATAGTGTTTATCAACCTATACATGTGAGATGAACATGAAGGAGATAAGTCTCAGTGATCAAGCAGCAATATCTCCTGAATTGATCAAAAAGGTTGAATATTGGATAAGGAGTGAAAGTCTCTTTATGAGAAGAGAACACAATCCGGATAAAGGATAGAGTTGGAGTTTGTGATGTTCAAGGACTCAACTTTGATGGAAGATCAGCAATTGAGTCTTAATAAAACTCTAATTACTAAGTCATTAAATAACAGCGATTGTTCTCTTTTATAGGCATTGCACAAACGCAGAAGTTAAACTAAGTTAAGAGCAAAAGTGCGAGGCAATTTTGCAAGCAATTTATGTGAGATTCAAGTGTGCATTCCTGAAGCTACTTGGATAAGATAGAAGAGCCAATTTCATTGTGTCATTCTTTTATTCTAGTTTTGTAGTAGGTGGTTTAAAGTTGTACCTTTCAGCTTTCATAGAAGCAATTGTATTAGGTACTTTGAGTATTCAAGTTAGAGTTAACTTGAAGTTGTCGCAACAGCTGAGGTTGTGTGCCACAACGGGATTATAGTTTAATCCTTAGGTTTACAAGAGTTTTGTAAATGCTATTTTGGCTTAGTGTTTTTATGGGATGTTTGGGAAAATCCTACTGAGCAGTAGGTCGTGGTTTTTTCACTTTTTGAGCCAGGTGTTATCCACGTAAAAATCTCGGTGTTCTTTATTTTATGTACTCTTAATTCCACAAACAGTAGTAGAAAGTACACCTAGAAGAACCAAGTTCTTCTAGAGCAAAAATTAGGTACCACACAAATCACCCCCCTCTTGTGTGGTATTGACGTTTAGAACATCAGTTACTATTACCGTTATGATATGGAAAGCTCATAGGAGTGGTGGGATAAAACTCAATTCCTATGGATGTTGCAAAGGCAATCCTGAAAGCTGTGGTAGTGGTGCCATAATTAGGGACTATCAGGAAAAATGATGGCAGCCTTTGCTAACTGTATACTCACAGTCTATTAGCAGACATGATTCTAATAATTTTACTGAGGAACTAGCAATGAAGATTGGAATTGAATGGTGTGTGGATAATGGGATCAGAAAACTAGAAGTTGAGAGTGACTTCTCAAATGCTGGTAAATTGGATCCTGGACAGGGCTTCAATACCATGGAACTTACACACTGTAGTGATGGACATACGATAAAAATTTTTGAATACTGTAATTTCTAAGAGGTCAGTGTGAATCATTATTTTAAGGAAGAAAATAAGGTAGCTGACTGCTTGGCCAATTATGGACTTAACTGTAATAAGGTATTTTGGTTTTCAGCAACGGCCAAGGAATACTAGAGGAGATTTCAACATTGATAAGATGCAATTCCCAACTTTTCTAATGAAACATACGAACTCTTTCACTTTGGACGGACAACTTCTTAGAATGTATCATTTTCATTTATCTTAACTTCTATATGTACAAAGGAGGATTTTGTATAGGATTGATCACTCCCTATCTTAAAATGTTTTGTGAGCTTACTGTGTTAGTCCTACATTCCCGAAAAGGTGGAACCTGTCGCAACCTAGTAGTCACTTGATTATGGAAACAAAATATCCCTTTACTGTACTTTTGCATATATGTGAAAGGCCTAGTGGTGGAGGCAATATTTCCTGTAAGGGATTAAAAAAAGAAAAAAGTTTAAAAAAATTGAAAAGATTGTAGCTAGTGGGAATTGAACCAAAGCCCCTTGATCACTTGGCTATGGTTTTGGGTTATGATTAAGTTGATTCAAAACATAATATATAGAGATAAAAAAATAGATTTTACTTTATATATATGATGATAGGCTATAATTACGTATTTTAGTCGATTATTACACTCTAATTTACTGCACTTTAGTTGAGTTTGCGCTTTAATCGCTAGTATTTTGCACTAATTGTGTGTTTTATGCAGTGTAGGAGTGATTTCGAGCTATATAGATGCTATGGAATGAATTCAAGTGATTTGGAGCTTTGAAGTCTAATGTTCTAAACATCAATACCACATAAGAGGGGGGTGATTTGTGTGGTACCCAATTTTTGCTTAAACTGCTTCTGGAAGGACCTGGTTCTTCTAGGTGTACTAACGACTGCTGTTTGCGGAATTAAAAATACATAAAATAAAGAACACATAGATTTTTACGTGGAAAACACCTGGCTCAAAAGGTGAAAAAAACCACGACCTACTACTCAGTAGGATTTTCCCAAACTTCCACTAAAATCACTGAGCCAAAACTGCATTTACAAAACTCTTTGTAAACCTAAGGATTAACTCTAATCCCGTTGTGGCAACCAACCTCTAACTGTTGCGACAACTTCAAGTTAACTCTAACATGAATACACAAAGTACCTAATACAATTGCTTCTATGAAAGTTGAAAGGTACAATATTAAAACACCTACTACAATTGAACTAGAAATAAAGAAAGACATATAAAACTCTTTATGGAGCTGGTTCTTCAATCTGGTTCATGTAGCTTCAGGTTTGCACACTTGAATCACACATGAATTGCTTGCAAAAAGCCTTGCTATTTTTCTCAACTCACGTTTAACTTCTGCGTTTTTGTGCAACACATTAACGTGAGAACATCCTGCAATTTATAGAGTTAGTAGATGAAAAAATAACTAGAGTTCTGATGCAACTCTTCCTCGGTGGAAGAGTTCTAGTTGATTTCAACTTCTAACTCCTTCCCTATCTTGAATAGTGTTCTCTTTGATTAAGGAGTCCTTCTCCTTATCAATTGTGCAACCTTTCCGATCAGGAGATATTAAATACACCAAGTTAAGATTATCTCCATCACGTGCAATCCACATGCTCAAATATGCCTGTTTTTGTGCACCTGAAGGATGGACCACTGGATGGATCTGGTTCATCATGAGTTCCTTTGTCAGTCTTCAAAACTAACCTTTACTTGGGCCAACAAATTCCCCCTTTTTGATGATGACAAACTCTGTGCTTTTCATAAGCTTAGCCCTGTTTCAACTCAGCTCAACATCAACACAATGTTAGAAATGTTTTTCCTTTTTATCACTTATCATCAATAACCAGGTACATTAGGTTATAAACATCACTGTTAAAAGTCTAAACATCACTTGTTTAAAGCACAACCTTTTTCCCCCTTTTGGCATCATCGAAAAGTTGCATAAAAAATGTGAGATAACTAGATTTTAAAGATTACTCATGGCCACTGGGGCTACTTCAAATGCAAACATGATTAATCATCATAGATAAAACTAAGAATATCAACCATCAAGGAAATATAAACAAATAGTTAGAGCAAAAATAGTGAACTTCATTGATGATTGATATGATTCTACCACAAATAATAAGAAGAAATAAAAATACTGAAAACATGAGCAAAAGAAATAAAACGTCCCGAACTGGGTCACTGGTTGATCTACACCAGGCTAGAATTGAAGGCTTGGAAGAGGTAGGGGCTGGGTTATTTGCTTGGAGAAGTTTCAGCATGTCTTGAAGAATTCCATCATTATTCTCCTTTTCCCTTGCAAGTTCAGTTCTGAGAACATCTCTCTCAGATTCTACCTCAACCAATCGTGTCTTCAGCCTTACTATCTCAATATCCTTTGCCTCACTCTCCTGCACCAAGACTCTGAATTTGCTATTGGTAGGTGTCTTTTTAGATGAATCGGGTTCATTAAGAATGACATTGATTTCATAATCGCAAGCAAGCAGAGTATTAACCCCACTTCTTCATAGGTACCTTGAAATATGCAAGCACGGTTGTGAGAATGAAACCATAGGGAATGGCATGAGTTTTTTTTGGGTGCCCTTGATAACTCTATCTGTAGGTCCGCGAGGGTTTCCTGTTCAGATGAAACAGGTTCATATATATTTTTTCCAAGTTGAACCAACCCATCAACAACTTCGCCAGACCCACTTCCCCCTATTTTGCTCACACTCTCTTCTATTTCAGTAAATTCCTCTCCCCAAACAACCATTGCACCAGTTTCTTTTATTATACCAACAGGAGTGGGTGAAGAATCAGTCACTCTTGTCCCCTTTCCCCTCACAGTAATCCTAGCTCCCTTGCTCGTTTTTTTTTTCATTTTTACCACCAACTTCTCTAGATTATGTAGAATATGTACCTGCTATACATCCTACAAATCTATTCTCCAAATTTGCAGCAACTTTAGAAATTGTCTCAAGAGAAACTTTAGAATCAGAAGATACCTGTTCAGTTTTGAAAGTCCTACTTTCTTCCCCCTTAGTAGCATACTTAAATGAATCTTCAGATTTCTAGGATTCTTCTTTCCTACCCGCTTTCAATTGCATGTTTATTTGCTTGGTGATGAAGGATTTTCAGAGGTGTTTGACATATCTAGGCTTGGGTATGAAAAGAAGAGAATTAGATTGTGTTTGGAAGATGAAAGAAGAATGAGAGTTTTTGACGGCTTGAGAGAGATGAAGTAAGGAATAAATCAAAGCTGATCAATATACAGAGGAATAATTGATGAGGGTAGCTACAACTTTTTAGACTCTTCGAAGTTTAATTAAACTGAAATTCAATTTTGAAAAGACGTTGGAGTGTATCCCTAGAATCTAGATACTTCCATTCAGTTGGGACTCTTTTGAATGGGACTGGTTCACTTGTAACGGATAAGTCCAAAAGGAGTTTAGTATTTGGTGGGGCTCTCTGCTCATGATCCAAATTTGGTTATTTCAAATTATGCAAAGTGTAGAAAATATACCGTGTTACCTTGATGAACCAGGTTTTTCACTGATAATTCTCTTGTGTGAGTCCAAATTTGCCAAAATAAAGAAAATATCATTAGAGATTAATGAGTTATTTTAACACATGGCACAAGAGTATACTATGGAAAGTATGAGACTGAGTAATATTTAATCTAATTATACACAATTTACAGACTTTCTAACCAAATTTTTTTTCATTTTTTCGTTTAACCTTGAACTGGTCCTTTTAGGTGATCTTAATCATCCCTAATTCTAACATGTTCCTCTTAAAGTGATCTCTATTTAAGGCTTTTGTGAAGATGTCAGCAATTTGCTTGTTAGTAGCACAAAACTCCACAGTGACCAAGCCTTTCTCATAGTTGTCCCTAAAAAAATGGTGCCTAACATCTATGTGCTTAGTTCTATTATGATGAACTAGTTTCTTTGTCATACTAATAGCACTAGTGTTATCACAAAAAAATAGGGATGCAATCACATCAATTCCAAAGTTCAATAATTGTTGTCTGATACACAACAATTGAGCACACCATGAAGTAGCAACAACATACTCAGCTTCGGCAGTAGATAAGGCCATTGGATTTTGCCTTTTTGGTAGCTCATGACACAAGACATGAACCGAGAAAGTGTGCCATACCTGAGGTGCTCTTCCTATCCATAAGGAAACCTGCATAATCAGCATCATCATATCCTACTAAATTAAAATTACTACCTTTTAGGATACCAAAGGCACAAATCAGTGGTTCCTTTTAAATATCTCAGTATCCTCTTGACAACAGTCAAGTGAGACTCTTTTGGATTTGCCCCTATACAACTTCTGATCAACAGATGAACCGGGTTCATCTATATCCAATTTCTTGGATGTTGCAATAGGAATGTCAATTTCTTTAGATGTTTCTTCCTGGTTTTGTTACTGAGTAATATGTTCATGGACAAGTTCCCTCGAGGTTTGAGGATCAGTTCCTCTCTAGTCAGTTCCCCCTGTCATGTTGCCATGGGTGGAAGGACCTGTTCCATTACCTGTTCCTTCCTGTGATGCCTCTTTAGGTTGGACCATGGTTTCATCATTTGAATTTCTTATCAGTACAATATCTTCATTATCTTGTTCCTGCTTCTCAGAAAGAATGTTAGTTTTAAATAACATATACATTTTTTTCACACATAGTTCTTTTACTGTATATCAGATAGTTCTTTTACTGTATATCTTATAAGCTTTACTATGTGAAGAATATCGCAAGAATACTCCCTCATCACTTCTGGGATCATACTTACCTAGGGAGTCTTTGCCATTATTGTGCACAAAGCACCTGCATATAAATGTCCTAAGATGGGATATATTTAGCTTTCTCCCTTTAAGTGACTCATGGGGAATCTTCTTAACAAGAGGTCTAGTCATGCAACTATTTATGATACAACATGCAAAAATTCAACAAACTTGGCATTTTCAAATTTAGTTCCATGATCAGACCTAATAGATGCAAGTTGATTACCTAGTTGTTTCAGAGTTTTTCTAACAAAAGAAGTAAACATGTAAAATGCTTCATCTTTAGATGTTAAAAACAATGTCCAAGTAAACCTAGAGTAATCATCAACAAGCATCATCACATATCTTTTACCACCTCTGCTCAATGTTCTCATTGGACCACAGAGATCCATATGGACTAGTTCCATCATTCTGGTGGTGCTTATCACTTTCTTACATTTAAAAGAGGATCTTACATGCTTCCCCCTTGCACAAGCCTCACAAACTTTGTCTTCCTTGAACTTGATGTTAGGCAGCCCTATCACCAGATCCTTGGAGACTAATTTATTGAGTTGAATCAGACTTGCATGTCCAAGTCCCTTGTGCCAAAGGAGGTGATCATTGTCCAACACACTTAAGCAAGTGAGTTCATTTTCTAAAACTGTGGACAAATCTACAATGTATATATTGTTTACTCTTTTTCCCTGCAAAACAATCTTGTCAGTAGTAAGATTAATCACAAAACATTTGGTAGAGGTGATTACTACCAAGTTACCTCTATCACATAATTGTGATACACTGATAATACTGTACTTTAAACCATCTATCAAGTAGATATTCTCAATAGAGTGAGAATCAGTCTTACCTACCTTTCCAACCCCAATGATCTCACCTTTCTTCCCATTTCCAAAGGAGACATTACCTCCTTTGAGGTCCTCAAGTGAAAGGAACTGGTTCTTGCTTCCTGTCATATGCTTTGAGCAACCACTATCCATGTACCATATTTGCTTGCCCCCTTTTACTTTGACCCATAAAGGAAATCAGGGTTTAGTCTTAGGAACCCAAACTAGTTTGGGTCCCTTTCTATAGGCAAAAGGGTGAATCAGATTCTTTTTAGCCCAACATGGCAGCTTATTTTTCCCTTGAACAAATTCTTTATTCTTTTTACTAGCCTTTTCTTTTGTAATACATTCAGATTTATAGTGACCAGTTTTACCATAGTGTGTGCAAATTTTGTTCTCAGAAAGTGTGAGGCACTTGCTTTTGGGATCCCACTTAGGTGCAGGGGTCCCGTAGCCAAGTACTCTCTTATTGCTACTACGGTGTTCATGTAGCCATGAAAGTACATCGGAGGACCTATTCCATTTACAGGTTCTATCTAGCTCGTGCTTAACCTTGTTTAGATCCCCCTTAAGGACTCTTATCTGCTCATCTCTTTTGTACAAATCATCTTTCGTTTTTCCTACATTTTCTTCTAAAGTGAGTTGTGTGTGATCAAATTTCTTTTTACCAGTTCCTAGTTTCAGTTTTAGATTTTCAGATTTGAGCTCTAGGACTGTGGTGTCAAGTTCATGAACCTGGTTCTTCAACTCAGCATTTTTACTATCACTTTTACTAGCCCTAAATTCCATGTTTTTGCACTTATCTTTCAGAATCACACACTCCTTAGAAAGCTGTTCCTTTTCATTGTTTATAACCTCAAATTCATCAATGAAATATATAATTAACTCAGAGAGACTTTCTTTAGACAAAACTTTAATCTTGTCTTTGAGATGAATTATACTTACCTCAGATTCCTCATCGGATTTCCCAATTGCCATAAATGCTTGTTCATCTCCATCTTCATCTTCTGAGTTATCATCTGAGCTTTCACCCCAAGCAGTAACCATAGCCTTTGTTGATCCTTTGTTCTTCTTGTGATGAACCTGTTCCTTCTTCTTGTTTCTTCGTTCAACTCTTTCCTTTTCCCATTCAATTTCCTATTGAGGGCAGTTTTTGATGTGGTGATCAATCTTCACACACTTGTAACACCCCTCATTGGTTTGTTTTTTAGGAACCCTTAGTTTGTTGTAGCTTCTACTTCTTGAAGGACCATTTTCAATCATTATCTACTTCTTGAAATTCTTTGTGATCATGGTTATTTCATCCTCCTCTAGATCATCACCTTCAGTGATTTTGAATGCCATGCTCCTTTCCTTCTTGGGTGCATCCATCTTCATGGTTTGCCTTCTACGTTCATAGGTAGTGAGATTTCAATTAGCTCATCCAATTTAAGAGTGGCAATGTTCTTTGATTCCTGAATAGCTATGATTTTGCTTTCCCAAGAGATTGGCAGTACCCTTGTCAAAATATTCTCAACTTTGTCTTCTTCAAGAATAACCCTTCCAAGAGACTTAAGTTTATTTGTTAATGTGGTGAACCTTGTATAAATATCTTGGATGGTTTCCCCTTCCTTCATGGTGAAATTATCATATTGAGAATACAGCAGTGTTCCTCTGGACCTCTTGACTTGAGGTGTTCCTTCATGAGCCACTTGCAAAGTGTCCCATATCTCTTTTGCAGTAGTACAACTTTGAATTCTGCTGTATTCATCTGGACCCAGTACACACATAAGCCATTTCTTGGTCTTAGCATTTTTCTCCCACTTTTTTAAATCTTTAGCAGTGCAGGCAGCCCTTGTCTTTGGTACTTCCACTCCTTCCTCATTTTTCATTGTAGTGGACAAAGGACCATCAGTGACTATGTCCCAGCGTTCATAGTCTTTTCCTATGATGCGATCCTTCATCCTATTTTTCCACCATGAGTAATATTGTCCATTGAACAGTGGAGGCCTGGCAGTGGATTGCCCTTCCCAATTTCCAGGTGGTGCATTCATGTTGATATTTTTCTAAGGTGTTAGCCTCTTCAAGAATAACCCCCTATAATACCAATTGATGTTCTAAACGTCAATACCACACAAGAGTGGATGATTTGTGTGGTACCCAACTTTTTTTTAAACTGCTTCTAGAAGGACCTGGTTCTTCTAGGTGTACTAACGACTGCTGTTTACGGAATTAAAAGTACATAAAATAAAGAACAAAGAGATTTTTACGTGGAAAACACCTGGCTCAAAAGGTGAAAAAAACCACGACCTACTACTCAGTAGGATTTTCCCAAACTTCCACTAAAATCACTGAGCCAAAACTGCATTTACAAAACGCTTTGTAAACCTAAGGATTAACTCTAATCCCATTGTGGCAACCAACCTCTAACTACTGCGACAACTTCAAATTAACTCTAACTTGAATACACAAAGTACCTAATACAATTGCTTCTATGAAAGCTGAAAGGTACAATATTAAAACACCTATTATAAATGAACTAGAAATAAAGAAACACACATACAACTCTTTATGGAGCTGGTTCTTCAATCCGGTTCATGTAGCTTCAGGTTTGCACACTTGAATCACACACGAATTGCTTGCAAAAAGCCTTGCTATTTTTCTCAATTCACGTTTAACTTCTGCATTTTTGTGCAACACATTAATGTGAGAACATCCTGCAATTTATCGAGTTAGTAGATGAAGAAATAACTAGAGTTCTGATGCAACTCTTCCTCGGTGGAAGAGTTCTAGTTGATTTCAACTTCTAACTCCTTCCCTATCTTGAATAGTGTTCTCTTTGATTAATGAGTCCTTCTCCTTATCAATTATGCAACCTTTTCGATCAGGAGATATTTAATACACCAAGTTAAGCTTATCTCCATCATGTTCAACCCACATGCTCAAATCTGCCCGTTTTTGTGCACCTGAGGGATAGACTACTGGATGGACCTGGTTCATCATAAGTTCCTTTGTCAGTCTTCAAAACTAACCTTTACTTGGGCCAAAAAAGCCTGAGTAAAAGCACAAGAAATTAAGTCGGGATCATATTCAGGGATCAGCGTATAATAGAGCAACAAAACGAAGAATCGAGTAGGCATATATCTCACTGTCTAGTGAAATGCACATAACCTTTCACTCAGAACTCCATTTAGGCGCCACAATATATGGTTGGAAAGCTAACGCAAAGAGATACAACTTTCATTTTTTATATTTTTCCAAATTCCAAACGGAACAGGGTAAAAATACGGTCAAAACCGCGATCGTGGACCTGACGCGGACTGGAACAGTATACTTGCAAAATACCGCATCCGTCCCGCGGTTGACGGCGGTCGGGGCCGTCCAGTCGTAAAGAAATTTATTTTTTCTCATAGGAGAAGGTATAATTATTTGGGCCCGACCCTACTTGGTGTATATACATGGAAAAACGGTATTTTTGTGGAAGGAGACCAATTTTTTACACGAATTCGACCTAAGGAGGCAGAGACACAATAGGAGCAAGGCGGGGAGTTCTTCTACGAGTTTTTCCTTCCTTTTCCTATTTTTCATTGTTTGTTATGACTTTTAGTATTGTAGTTTTACATACTATTATGAATACCTAATTTGTTATCTAGGATTTTGATGGAACCTTTTGTAGGATAAATTCTTGTTATGTTTATATATAATTGAGCCGTTGGATTTCTCTACTTGTTCAACTACGTGTTTGTTATTGTCGATTGAATGGCCATCAATTGACTGTGCCTTTTTAGTGTGTACTGATCGAGATAGAGTACATATTTAGGTAGTTTTTGAACAACGTCACTCCTTATAATATATGTGAGAAATCAATATATTGAGTTTAAAGGTAGGGTTAGAAATAACAAAGCCTTGACGTGGTCATAATGAGCAATTAGATAAAGTCAACTAGCGTAGTTCGAGAGAATATGTCTAGTAAATTATTGTATTTGCTCGAGAGAGAATTACGGCATCTAAAGTGCTCACGATCAGTAGAGAATACATTGGCAAAATTGTAGGAAGCATAGCTAGAAGGATTCCGACAATTGGGAAAATCATTACTCTAGACCTCCTTAATTTAGTCTCCAACCCTTGGTCTTGTTAGTTGATAATTTTACCGTTTTGTAGTATTTGGTAGTTAATTAGTTAGAAATATAAATCTCAATCTTTAAAATTTAGAAAATTGCTCAATCTTATCTTCTTAGTGATATTAAATAGATACAGCTAAGACTTAGTTCTCTGTGAGATTCGGCTTCGGACTTTTAGACCGGATTATATTTGCAGCGACCGCTTATCCTTTTTCGGACTAGAGTTGGGCGTGATTAAATTTTGGCGCTGTTGTCGGGTAACTAACAGTCTAGTTGTAGCTGTATATATTGCTAGGTTTGAGTTTGAACTTTTATTTTGTTTTGTTTGTTTTTTTTGTATTTTTATTTTTATTTTATTATAACTGATGATTGAGAAACATGACATCTTGGAATTATGGAAATTTAGGTGTAGATAGTTCTACTATTGATCCTCATACATATTGTGAAGGAAACCACCCGTATAAAAATTATCAAAATATTCTTGAGAGCGAGTTATCTGCACCAACTCAATCTTATTTGTGGAATGTGTGTGATGTGTGTGGTGGTAAAAATAGTCACTTTTATGGTTGTGCTTATATTTCTTATCTTCCCCTAACTCCTTACTATGATAGTTCTACCTTTTCTTGTGAAGTTAATAGGAACAAAGAACCTAGGAATGCGGACCTGAAGGAGATCAATGATATGTTAAAGTGCCTTCTGGAACAAAACAATGAGAAACAATTTCACATAGAAAGGCAAGAGGCAACTATTCGCAAGTTGGAGTCTCAATTGAGTCAAGTGGTTGGAGCTTTTAATGCTCAATAAGCCAATATTAAGGATAGTAGCCAAGAAGAGCATGAATTTGATGTGTTAATTGGGGAGGTCAGAGTAGAACATCAACAACCTAGCGAACTTGTGATGACCTGACACGTTGTCTCATGTGTTACTGCTCCGTTTTTCCCATTTATTGCTTCTTCATATTTCATTATCGGTATGTGGTGTGTGAGAGTTGATTTGGATTAGTTTTGATAAGAAATGAGGCACTTAGTCTCTTTAAGGAATGCTTAAGTTGGAAAAAAGTCAACCGGACATTGACTTATGAGTTAGAGGGCTCGGATGTGATTTTCGGTGATTCGGTAAGCTTCGGGAGATGATTTGTAGCTTAGGAGTGCGATCAGAATCGATTTTAGAGGTCCGATGTAGAATTAGGCTTGAATTGGTGAAGTTAGTATTTTGGCGAATTCCGGTTGATAGGTGAGATTTTGATCTGAGGCTCAGAATGGAATTCCGAGAGTTGCTGAAGCTTCAACATATGATTTCTGATGTGTGTGCAAAATTTCAGGTCATTCGGACGTCGTTTGGTTGGGTTTTTTATCGAAAGTGCATTTCGGAAGTTTTTGAAGAACTCAGGCTTGAATCCGATGTGATTTGATGGTTTTAGCGTTGTTTGATGTGTTTTGAGGGTTGGAACAAGTTTGAATAAGGTTTTAGGGTGTGTTGGTTTTTTGGTTGAGGTCCCGGGGGCCTCGGGGTGAATTCGAGTGGTTAAACGAGAGTTTTGAAGTTTTATTGCAGGTTCATTTTTGCTGTCAGCTGGTATTTCCGCTTCTGCGGAAGTGAACCGCAGAAGCGGGTGGGGGATCGCGGAAGCGATCTGAGGCGTGGCTGAGTAGTTTTGCAGAAGCGGACCCCTTTCGCATTATCGGGTCCGCAGAAGCAGTTTTGGGCCGTTAAGGGGAAGTTTCGCAGAAGCGGAATTTGGACCGCTTAAGCGGAAGTCGGTCTTTTAATAATTACCGCAGAAGCGGGATTTCTGGCCGCAGAAGCGGCAATCACTGTTGGCAAAAAGGGTTTAAAGGGTTTTATTTCATCCGCGAGTTCCACCATTTTTCCTCCATTGTTGAGTAGCACTGAGAGCTTTTGGCGAGGATTAAAGAAGGATTTTGAAGGGGGTTGATTGGAGGTAATTCCTTGGCCTAAATACACGAGATTATGTTAAATTTAATATGGAAATTGGTTGAAATTCATTAAAAGGGGTAAAGCTAAGGCTTGAGTTTTGATATTTCAAATGAGGATTTGATAGGTCATTTGAGCTCGGATTTGGGAGTTCTTGGTGTGTATGAACTCGTGGTGAGACGAGAAATCTGATAATGTGAGTTTTGTAATATTTCGAGAAGTGGGCCCGGGGCTCGGGTTTTTGCTAGTTTCGAGATTTTTGCTATACTTCGATAGTTTTGATTGGGTATTGTTCCCTTGGCATATTGTGATATATTCGCTCTGATTTTGGTTAGATTCGACGGGCGTGGAGGCCAGTTTGAGGGGCTAAGGCATTGCGAGCTAGAGATTTCACCGGTTCGAGGTGAGTAATGATTGTAAATGATATCCTCAGGGTTTGAAACCCTGAATTTGCACCCATAAGTGCTATATTGAGGTGACTTGCACGCCAGATAGAGAGCGTGGGGTAGAGCACCGTTGGGGATTGTGACTTGGTCCGTCCCGGTTGTTGATTTACCGCGTATTTCATTATGACTTGTTGTTTTTCACTATGAATTGGGCTTATTGCCGACTGTTTGAACTCCTTGTGAGCTATCATCACTGTTTTCCTCACTATTTGAAATATTATTTGAACTCGGTCCATTTGAATTACACTGTTTCATGAACTCAGCTATATTTTTACTCAACCTTGAGTTTTAACTGATATTTGAGCTACTGTTTGAGCTGAGCATTTTTGATTTTACTGATGCCCGAGGGGCTTATGATTATTTTTGGACTGATTGAGGCCGAGGGCCATGTGTGAGGATATGTTGAGTGATGTGAGGAGGCTTTCAGTCCTCGAGTGTGTTGTGAGGACGCTTTCAGGCCTCGAGTGATATGTGAGCAGGCTTTCAGGCCTCACATTGATATGTTCAGGCTTTAGGCCTTGTTGATAGCGCTTGGGTTGTAGGAGCCCCTCCGGAGTCTGCACACCCACAGTGAGCGCGGGTACCCATGTGATTTGAGAGTGAGCCCGAGGGGCTGATGCTGTACTGTGTGACTGATACTGAGCCCAAGGGGCTGATACTGATCTGAGTGATGTGATACTGTGCCTGAGGGGCTGATACTGTTATGAACATTTGATATTGAGCCCGAGGGGCTGGTACTGATTTGAGCTGTGCCCGAGGGGCGAACTTTTATGTGCTCATCTTGCATACTTATTTGCATTTTCACCTGCTATACTATGATATTTGTGCCAGAGGGGCGGATTTTCTGTGCTAACCAGCACTAACTATTTTGAAACAGTTTTCGTAATTTTTGAAAAGACCATTTTCAAAAGAGATTTGAACTGAGCCGAAACATTTCTAAAGAGTTCTCTGATTTCACTGTTTTCTAGGAAATTGTATCCAGCCTATTTATAGCCTGTTGGTTGCTTTCCGTGATTTCTTGCTGCTCAGTTATTATTTACTTTTATTGCTCACTGAGTTGGAGTACTCATTTTACTCCCTGCACCTCGCGTGCAGATGCAGGTATTATTCACCCGGTAGCGGGTTTTGGTAGCGGGTTGAAGGTATTGTTATTGTAGCTGAGCAGAGTGACCGCCAGTATTCGCGGAACTAGGTTACTTCCTTTGGTTCTAAACTTCATTCTATATATTGTTGGCCCTGTAGTGGTATTTAGACTTCTCTAGATGCTCGTGACTTTTGACTCCCCGGTCGGGCTGTGTAGGGTTGTATATATTGTTAACAAATGTCATTTAGGCGTATTTTGCTATTCACTATGTTTAATTATTTTAATAAGAGGTTAATTGGGTTACTTGGCTGGCCTTGTCTTCACAAGAGGCGTCATCACGACCGGGTTGGGAATTGGGTCGTGACAGAACTACAATTTGAGGATGTCAATATTGAAGAAGTGAGACTAGAGCCAGCCAAGGACTTTGAGGATATAAATTTTGTTGACTTTAGTATCATTGATGTTGAGGATATTGAAAGTCCTGAAGTTCATGTGTTTGAGCGCATTGGTCCACACTCCAAGCATTTTCACATTATGTTTGGATGATGATATGGAAATAGAGTCATCTTAACCAATCGAAGAGTCAAGGAATGAGGAACAAGGTGCATATATTCTGGAATTCTTCTTGCCAGAAAGTCAGGATTAAATACCTCATACAAAGGCCAAGGAGTGCAGAATACTACATTATTTCCTTGGGCCAGTTAGATTCATTCCAACGCCCCATGACCATAATCATAAGCTTGAATCAAAACTTGGGGTTCAATTCATAAGCTCGAGGTGGAGGCAAAAAGTGATTCACGTCGTGCTGCGACGTTAAATCAAGCGCTTGTTGGGAGGCAATCCAGCTTTATTTTTTTAATTTAGTTTATTTTATTTATTTATTTTTTATTATTATATTATTTTTGTAGTGTCGATTTTTGATTTTTTAGGATCATGGAAAGCAAAGCATTTGGAAGGATGCAACAGCAAACCATTAGTTGGAACTAAGTGTGAGGTACCTGCACGAAGGACCAGGCCTGGAAGAAGTCTAAGTACCCCATGAGATGCTAATGCTTCGGCCTTTGGCCTACCAGGGAGTTTCTTTTACCCTCTTATATGTATGGGTGTGCATTGGGGACAATGTACAACTTTAAGTGTGAGGTGAGAAGATTATCTGGGGGCTTTCTATGCTATTTTAGTTGTGTTAGTTTAATTGAATATTTTTTTAAAATAGAAAAGATTGAACTTTTCCCGACAATGGATCTATTAGATAATTTTTTTGAGGGATTTAAGTCAAAAAAAAAAATTCTTTTGTTAGGTAGTGTAGCAATTCCCCCTTGGTTTCTCCTTGTGCCGTGGTTCTTTTCCAAGGGTTTTATTTGAACCAGGTGTAGTTACTTTTTTTCAGGAATAAGAGCCATTGTGTTGTGTTTTGACTTGAAGCAATATCTCTTGACTTTGTTATTCCTTGAGCATAGTAAGTACTTTGGTTGTGACGCTAAGGCTCAATTTTTGACTCTTGTATAAGTACCTTAAATTTTATGATCTTAAATGTTCTTAACTACTTTGACTAGAGTGTCTTGATGAAACCAATCCTGAGTGAGTTATGTGCTATGTGTGTGTAAGGATTTGTTATATTCTGCACATTGCATTTGATGCCTAAAACTTGCCATGTGTATTTACAAAGCAAAATAGTAGTTTTGTTCAGTCTTGGAAGTGATATAGGCGTTTCCTTGTTGAGCCTGATATGTATATTTTACCCACCTAATTGTTATGTATCGTAGTTAACCCCTTTGAGCCTGTAATCTTATTTCTTTGGCAACCACATTACAAGCCTTACTCATTTGTTTTAATTAATCATCTATTTGAACCTTTTAAACTCTCACTAGCACTTGAATTATTATGAACTGTGTAAAAGTTAAAGTGTGGGGGGTGGTTAGTTTGGCTTTTGAGTGGAACTAATGAAACAAGGAGAAAGGTGCACTATTTTGAAAAAAGTAAGAGCCACTTGAATTGGAAAAAAAAAAAAAGAAATAGTTCGATTGTTGTGAAAAAAATATTCCTTGATAAGTGGTGGCTTTTGATGTAAGTGTGCTTAAAGAAGTATGGGCAATATACATTGATGTGAAGGTGGAGTTTGGTTTGACATAAGTATGAGGTTTTAATATTAACATATATGTATTAAATTGCTTTGGGAGGTGTAGTCACTCTTATATCTAAATGTATCCTACCCGTCCCGTAGCCTACAGTACAACCAAATAAAGTCCTAATTGATCCTAGATTGAATGAGCTCGATTAGTGGAGTAGTTCACTACGGGAAAGCTTATGGTGCATCTTTTGTGGCATATGAATGTTATTTCTGAGAGTCAGTGAATTCTTTCTATCTTGAGTTCCTAAGTGTTCTTAAATTTTATTGTGTGAAACTACTCTCTTTTATTGTGTGAGAGCACTTGATTCATGAGGGAAAGGTAATGTCAGTGACCTCTATGTTAGAGTAGGTAGGTGAGTTGTGAATAATGCGTGGTACTTGTGAGTCAAATCTTGAGGTGAAGATGTTACGCTTTTGTGCTTAGTCTATTTTAAATATTCTTGGTGTGATGAGTTAGGAGAATTATTTAATAATGTCGTGTTTATATAAAGTGTAGTTTGATTACACGAGGACGAGCAATGGTTTAAGTGTAGGGTGTTGATCATAGGCTATAATTACGTATTTTAGTCGATTATTACACTCTAATTTACTGCACTTTAGTTGAGTTTGCGCTTTAATCGCTAGTGTTTTGCATTAACTGTGTATTTTATGCCTTGTAGGAGTGATTCCAAGCTATATAGATATTCTGGAATGAATTCAAGTGATTTGGAGCTTTGAAGTTTGAGTAAAAGCCCAAGAAATTAAGCCTCGTATTCGGGGATCAACGGATGATAGTGCAACAAAACGAAGAATCGAGCAGGCATATTACAAAATGTCTAGTAAAGAGCACATAACTTTTCGCTCAAAAATATATTTGGGATCCATAATATATAGTTGGAAAGCTAACTCAAAGAGATACAACTTTAATGTTTTATATTTTTCCAAATTCCAAAAGGAACATGGTAAAGAATGCGGTCCACATTGCAACCGCGGACGTGACGCGGATTGAAAAAATGTACTTGCAAAATACCGCGTCCGTACTGCGGTTGACCCCAGCCGCGGACGCAGCCGTCTAGACGTTAAAAATTATCCTTTTTTGCGTAGGAAAAGGTATAATTATCTGGGCCCGATCCTACTTGGTATATATACATGGAAAAATGGTATTTTTGTGGGAGGGGACCAATTTTTTACACAGATTCGACCTAAGGAGGCAGAGACACAATAAGAGCAAGGCGGGGAATTCTTCTACGAGTTTTTCCTTCCTCTTCCTATTTTCATTATTGGTTATGAGTTTTAGTATTGTAGTTTTACATACTATTATGAATAGCTAATTTGTTATCTAGGGTTTTGATGGAACCTTTTGTAGGATAAATTCTTGTTTTGTTTGTATATAATTGAGCCGCTGGATTTTTCTACTTGTTCAACTACGTGTTTGTTATTGTTGATTGAATGGCCATCGATTGACTGTGCCTATTTAGTGTGTACTGCTCGAGGGAGAGTACATATTTAGGTAGTTGTTGAACAATGTCACTTCTAACATATGTCAGAAATTAATATATTGGGTTTAAAGGTAGGTTTAGAAATAACAAAGTCTTGACGTGGTCATAATGAGCAATTAGATAAAGTCAACTAGCGTAGTTCGAGAGAATATGTCTAGTAAATTATTGTATTTGCTCGAGAGAGAATTACGGCATATAAAGTGCTTACGACCAATAGAGAATACATTGGCAAAATTGTAGGAAGCATAGCTAGAAGGATTCCGACAATTGGGAAAATCATTACTCTAGACCTCCTTAATTTAGTCTCCAACCCTTGGTCTTGTTAGTTGATCATTTTACCGTTTTGTAGTATTTGCTAGTTAATTAGTTAGAAATATAAATCTCAATCTTTAAAATTTAGAAAATTGCTCAATCTTGTCTTCTTAGTGCTATTAAACAGATACAACTAAACCTTAGTTCTATTTGGTATTCGACTCCTGACTTTTAGACCGGATTATATTTGCAGCGACCGCTTATCCTTTTAGGACTAGAGTTGGGCGTGATCAATATATAATGTAGTTTTAGATTTTACCTCATATATGATGTTTAGCTTAAAGCATATATATTTATATGTATATCGCCTCATATTTTACGTGAATTATGGATGTTAAATGCTATGATTTATATTAATTTAAAGTGTTTTTATGTGTTGGAATGATTCGAGAGCAATTGGGGGTGAAACGTGCAAAATTAGAGCCAAAACAAACAAAACCGGACAAATTGGGCATTTGGACGCCACCTGTGGCGCTGGAGGCAGTAGCTGAATTTTGAGTAGCGCCCTAGTGGGCGCCTGGCACTACCCAGGGCGTCGGTGATGTGATTTTGTCCTATTTGCCGGGGACACAGTTTATTCGGCACTAGACCTACCCAACACGTATAAAAGAAAGACTAAGCCTATTTTTTGAGGGGAGAGATGCCACTTTGGAGAAACAATATACACGAGAAACATCTGGGAGCAAAAACATCTTAGATTTCTTCATCTTTTCTAGTATTTTCAATTCTTCAAAACTTATGAAATTGTTTGCTAGTATCATGAGTGGCTAAAAACCCATTGTTCTGGGATTGTGATTTAGCTATGAATATTGTTATTTAACGTTGACTTAACCTCGATTATAATTCACTAATATATAGTTATTTCTTTAATTCTGTGATTAACTGCTTAATTGTCTGGCCAGCAGTTAGTTCGATTTACTATCTATGTTATGCTCGAGAAAGCCGTGTTTAGATTAGAGAAGAATTGAAGAGAGCATGAACTTAACCCTTGGGGGGGGGGGGATTTGTGGTTAGGATAGGAATATACCTAGTCACCATGCTTAATTAAATATCATAATCTTAATGTGTTCTTAATAGATTGATTTCATAGGAATATAGGCATTAAGCTATTTTGAATAGGCGACTAGTATTTCGGGAGAAGGCTATGAGAGCAATTATCGATTAATTAGCAACCATGAGTGAGTCATATAAGAGGGAGATTTAACTAGAACACAATAGGATTGGTGAATCGATCACAACCCTGGAATATTTATCTCTATTGAATACATAACAATCATTCTACTGCTTGATAATTTAGTTATTACTTAGAGTAGTAGTTTAGTATAATTAAACTCTTGAACTCGAATTTAATAGCTTGATTGAGTAACAATATTGGTGAATTAGTGAGTAGTTAATATAAGTCTCGGTGGGTTCGACATTCGACTTATCATTTTATTACTTGTACGACCACATATGCGTTTGGGAGCAACAATATACAATGTAGGTATTTGTCGAAGAGGGTTCGAGGAACCCCTCCCACCACTCTAAATCCTCCCCCGGCGAAAGCTTATCCAGGCTCTAGATGTAGAGATGGATAATTAGAAATTTTATATATTCAGGCTCTAGATATATATATATATATATATATATATATATATATATATATATTTATTAATACAGATAAGATTATTTAAAAAAAAATGCATTATCGAACTCCAAAATCAGGAAACTAATATATTAGAAAGCAAAGAGAAATATAATTCTAACATTCACTTTCAGAATTCAAAGAATCAAAATCTTATGTTATACTAGAAGAGTATTTCACTTTGAAAGGATGGGCATCATTAGGTGAAACTTATTTCGACCCCGTGGTTTTTTTTTTTTTTTTTTTTTTGAGTGGATACCATAGATTTGATTACATTTTATCTCGATTAAATTAGATAAGTTATCCAATCCATCATATATCATCATATCATATCATACTATATTATAAATGTGAAACAACAAAGTAAGAGATAATTTACTAAAATATCCATATAAAATTAAATGAACTTTTTACCCTTCAAATATAAAACTGCTCTCCTAATATTTTGTCCTAAAAAGTAAATTTATATTACAATAAATACTACTTATTGGATAAAACTATTCAAGTACATCATATACAATGAATCAGCAAACGGGAAGACATTTGTGTGAATTTTATTTAAAGTCCTGTAATTCTTTTCATCTTCCAATATGGTTGCAGTTATACAATTTACATGAGCTTTTAGAATATCTTTTCAATGTCTAATACTAATTGCTTTAATCTTTTTGGCTTGTAGCCAAGAAGAGCATGAATTTGAGGTGAAAAGGCGAAATACATAAACAGCCCCTTCAAGTTGTCCTCAACGACCAACTGAACACCTCAACTGAGCCTATTTTCAGTTGGATATTTCTTCTCCACTAAAGTACGACCTCGTGAACCCTTCACGTTGACATGACAAAGTGTGTGCTTTATACTCAATTCTAAGCGCGTGAAACCCTCAAAATTAAGGGTTTTTTTTCTTTCTTTTAAATTTAACTTTATTTTATGTGGGTCCCATTATATTTTATTTTCCACACATTAATTTCTCTTTCTTCCCAAAATATTCCATCTTCACCAAACCTCTTCTTCACCACATCTAAATCAAACAAAATCCACATTTTTAAATTTTAATCAGTTACAACAATAAACAATCC
>MU687527.1:0-25855 GCA_026770625.1 Nicotiana glauca | reverse complement strand
TGATAAGCAGATTGTTGGACTAGCACAAGTGTAGATAATCCATTATTGGAAAGAGGTCATTCAATTTCAGCAATTGCGACATGCTATCAACCCTTGATGGATCTTGAAGTGATATGAGAACCCAATGAGATAGTATTAGAATAATCATGGAGGGTTTGCAAATGTTCATAATGATTTCTTCATGGATTTTAACTTGAGAACTACCCAGATGCTAATAAAATATAGAAGAATATGAGAAACAGGCATCGTGCTATAATAACTCCCAAAGATGTGCTTGGTCTTGACAGAGAGCCTAGTAGGGATCCTTACGAGAAAGGAAGTGTTACCATGACTCATGGAAGGATATGTTCTCTCATGACTATCGAACAAGTATGGGGAAACTGGCACAATGGATTCACTAACTAAAGAAGACAATGAACACATGTTATGGAGGTGTAAAGAGAAAATAAACATCTATTATGAGTTGGACATGCTTCTGCTATATTAACTCCCAACCGCAAATATACAACCAGACCACAAGCAACCTTAATACTTAAACAAAGTGAGCTACCTAAAACGGGAGGTACTAAGCGGACACAAAAGTTATGGCAACACAATATTTTTCTATGACGGGGATGTGAGGAACCCCAAATTTTGAGAGAGACTTTATGCACACGGTGACCATTTAAATTGACATGTGCTCACTTGATAGGTATTATGGTATGCTCTTATGTTACTAGGCAGTGAGAAGCTTTCGTGATGATATTCGCAAGAGAGTAGATTGACTATTCAAACCATATAATCCATATACACAACTGAGTAAAACAGTGACTCGAGAAGGATCACAACGCTGGGATACTTTGCATGGAACTTGACACCACATAGGAAAACTTTACATGTATAGGCTCAAGCGATTATATTTTGTTCAATTAAATAAAAAGATTCTGTAAGAAATTCATCGGATATAATCCCTTGGTGAGAATTTAGGAAAATCAAGTGGGACGTATCAATAGTGTTATAACTCAATTCAGGAACATACATATAGAGCTCAATTCCATAGGAGGTTGTGAATGATAAAACTGTGATCAGGAGACTTTGTAAATAATACGTCTCATTCAAAGAGTCGATACACGCAATGTTTTGTTATTCAATACCTTGTTAAGACCACGTTTAAGAGAACTCTTCAATATGGATGTACATATACAATGAGTAGAAATTCTGATTTGACTCACTTAACGACGTTAGGTTGATAGGGCAATAGCTTAATCGATACCCCTCGACTCTAAATCTCTAACGTACATAGGTAACATACTATTATAGCATATGATCTGATGGTGCAGAGACATCAATAGGGACAAGGACACTCCCCTCTTAGCGATACCAATCCATCCACATCTCAATACATTCTCCTAACAAGTCCTTGGGAAATCCACTCGGACTCAATGGTGGGATCAATCCCTCCTTACATACTTCAAATTCGCGGATAATGGCATCAAGGTTACCAATCTTGAGAATAAGACTTAGAGAAAACGTTAGCTCCCTAAGTTGAGCTCTATTGCACGATTGGAGTATCAAAGAAGAGTGAAATTCCTAAATGTCCAAATAGCCTCCAAATTATAGATGTGGTCGACAACACACCGATAAGAAGGACTCTACTAGACACGGCTCCAAGATATCCTGGGACACTTTAAAACCTTAGGCTCTGATACGAAGTTTGTCACGCCCCAAAATTCGAGGAATGCGACCGGAGCTCAACTAAGTAAACCCGACCGAGAAAGTATGTTAGGTCTCATTCTACCCAAACTAACTCACGAATAAATAGGAGATGGACTCCATTAATCAAATTCTATCAACATATAATTAACGATTTCCATTTCATTTTCATTATCAACTTCATTCGCCACTTTAAAGGTATTACAAGTTATATACATCATTGCCAAACATCAATATTTCTATTTAATTTCCAATACCCGACACTACCCACAATCTGTCTACGGAGCCTCTAAATATAAATAAAGATTAATATGGAAATACCGGCAATAAGGCTCCGGCTATACCTTACAGAAATACCAAAATAGACTCCAGAATAAAAGTGGCATGAGCTATGCAGGGCCCCGAGAGGAAAGGGGCTCACCAATACAGCTAACGAAAAGTGAAGGAGGTGCTACTATTGGTGGACTGGAGTACCTGCTATAGAACCACTTACAATCATAACACGAATGTAGCGCCCTCAGCAAAATGGACGTCAGTACATTTGAATTGTACTGGTATGTATAACTAAACACCATTTTACTAGAAAGAACTATCAAACAAGTACAAGTAAATAACATGGGTATATCAAAGATGCAATTCATTATAACCTTTCATGCAATTTCCAAAAAACTTAGATTAGAGCATTTCCGTCACATGTTTACCACTGTTCTCAATACCACCGCCATCTTGAGCGGAGTCCAGTCATGACCCGACTGGCTAGGTCAAATATTTCATTTCCCCTTTATTCAGAATTCAATACCGACACATTACCACCATGTGTGCAGCATGGTGTCCGATCACGACCCAATCGGCTAGGTCTCCTTGCCTAGGCATTACTCATTTCTCATTAGTCAACACCTCTGAATCTTTATTTCACACATATCATATCAATTTCTTGGCACCCAAGGCCACCATTATCACATCGTTTCTCTTTTCAATATTCATTTAACAAGTTGTGATCATAGACACATATACCACAAAATAATTCAAGTTGCAATCACAGGTAAGTGAGCACATAGCTAGCATGAATAATTCTTTGTTTCGATGTCGGCTTATAGCCCAAGTATTTCAACACATAATTGTACTTTTTCATCCTTTTCTAATTATCAAGAATGGTACATTATTCACATTGAGGCACATCCTTCACGTATATGTATAGATAATTGCAAATCAATTAATGCGTAATAACAATCAATACACTAACCAATTCAACTCTTACCATACTTTCGTAAATGATAACGGAGCTCAATTTCTAATAAAAGGGGGGTTTTAGCCATACATACCTTTCTTGAGCTTTCCTTTAATTACTACGATATTCCGGAAATTCTAGCAACTTCAATCTATTTTGAGACATAGCAAAATTGAACACAAATTAGGAAGATATTCATAATTCTAGCTCATTTGAGCATTTTATCAAATAGTAGTTGGGCATCTTTATTTCAAATCCCCTTTTCAAGATTTTCTTCATTCCCTAACCCAATCTTTACTTATTTACGTTAAACAATCTTCCCATAAACCTAAGTTATACATGCATGTATACATAATAGTATTCACCCAATAATCATACCTCAATACCCCCATCTTATACTTCAAACTCGAAATTAAAACCTAGGGTATAGAATCTTACCTCTTAGATGAAGAACTTGTGATTGGGTTCTTTGATTCTTGAAAATTGATGCAAGATTTGGATGATTTAAATGTTGGGTTCCTCCTTCTCTCTCTAAAATGCTCTCACCTCTCTCTAAAATCAGTATAAAATGACCCAAAATGAAGCCCCAAAGGCTATATATCAAAATGGGGTCGGTTTATAAAAATTAGAAAATTAACCCTCCAATGTCAACTATACGATCTCAGAACGGACCGCAGAATGGGTATGCGAGCCGCAGATTCGTTGTAGAACTCGTTGCGCAGAACTAGGCTGTTCTGCCTCATTCTGCGACCATTCTGCGATCGCAGAATGGATCTGCGGTCCGTAGAGTTAAATCTGCAATCGCAGATTTCACGCAGAATCGCATTTTTCTAGCTTTTGGTAATTTGATCATAACTTTGTGTAGGAATGTCCAAATGACAAACGGTTTGAAGTGTTGGAAACAAGACTCGAAGCCTTTTCATTTGATAGGTTATCCATCACCTAAAATCTTATATATATTTAGATATGCTCGTTCAAAGTATGGACTAGTGCAAGATCATTGGGAATTTTAGCCTATTATGGACTTTTTTCCAATTTTTTCTTAGACTTGGGCCTTTCCTTGGACCCCAAATTACTTACCATAAGACTTATACACATATTTACCAAATCCAATGTATTTACACCATATTAATAGAACATAAAAATATTATAATAAGCCTACGTGACATCACGAAATTCTAAATTACTTAGCGAAAATTTTCGGGGCCTTACATCGTACGTGATTTGATAGGTTTCGGCATCGAATGTAGAAGTTTGAGATTCTAAAGTTCATTAACTTTTGGATTGGATGTTGATTCATGAGTTTAACGTTGTTTGATATAATTTGACACATCGAGCAAGTCCGTAATGTGCTTTGGGACTGGTTGGTATGATAGGACGGGGTCCCGGGGGTCTCGGGTGAATTCCGGGTGGTTAATGGATAGAATTTGGGTTAGAAGGAATTGCTAAAGCAGTTGATATCTGGTATAACCACACCTACGAGGTTTTGGCCAGAGGTGCGGAGCTGCAGAAGCGTCCAAAAGGCGCAGATGCGGTAGTGAAGGGTAAAGGCTAGGACCGCAGATATGGTCAGGTCATCGCAGAAGCGGGGACCGCACCTGCGGAAGATGGAGCGCAGAAGAAGAAATAGGCTGGGAACCCCGGACCGCAGAAGCAGCATTCGGTCCACGCCTACGGTACTGCAAAAGCGGTCAAGAGACCGCATGTGCGAAAAGACGTGAGGTAGTGAGCTCTCTTTAAAAATCGAGTTTTGGCTCATTTCCACCCATTTTCAGTTCGATTTGGACGATTTTGGAGCTTTTGGAAGAGAGATTTTTTTTAATATATGTCAAGGTAAGTTGTTCCCACTCATTAGATGTTAAATACATAGTTTTGTTTCGGATTTGAGCATGAAAGTTAGTAGAAACTAGGGGTTTTAGAGAAAACCTAGAAAATGGATATTTTGGATTTTGACCATGATTTTGGGAATGAAAATGTGAGTAAATTATATATTTGAGTTCGTGGGGCTATGGGTAAACTTAATCTTTGAAAAGTTTAGGAATCCGGAAACATGGGCCCGATGGCATGTTTGTCATATTTTCGATCGGGGTTAGGAATTGTTATGAATTGGATTGTAATGAGTAATTGAATATATATTAATAGATTTGCATAATTATTGGTCTGTTATGGAGCATTTAACATCGAATCGAGTCTTCAAAAGGACGTGGAATGCCGGTTGTGGATCTTCTAAGTGAGGTGAGTCTCCTTTCTAACCTTGTAAGAGGGAATTATCCCAATAAGCAAAATAATTCATTATGTGCTCCTATTTGTCGGGGATACGTACACACGAGGTGATGAGAGTCCGTGCGTAGCTACTAATGTGTAAGTCCGGGTAGTCTACGACCCAAAAGCATGTTATACTTGGAGTTTCTATAATCTTATTGACAGTTGAATTGCTTAAATCATATCAAATTGGTAAATGAATTTCTAAAAGGATTATACTTAATCTTCTTAAATCGTTAAAAGATAATTGGCTTTTATTTGGATAAATGTTCCCCGATAAATTCTTAATTGGCCGTTTGCGCATGTATTTTTATGTGTACCTGTGTCGTATGTATGATTCACGAGAAGAGTAATTATTTAATTAAATTTAACCTCTTCGCACGTATGATTCGCGAGCTGGGTAATAGATACATCTATGGTTCACGTCGTTCGATCCTCGGCAGTGCATATTTTACATTTATATTGGATAAGGTCATACGACCTCGACATGATTTGCGCATGCTTGTATTACTTTCCTTGAGATTTATTGATATTGATATTTTCTCTCCCAGACTTGAGATAGTTGATAACTAATGGATTATTAATCCGGAGACTTTTAATAAAAAGGAACTTCTACTTGTTTCATAGCTTATTAGAATTTACTATTGTTCTTAATAAATATGTGGTTCATCGCATTAATAATATTACTATTGGACTACTAGCAAGTGTCAAAGTCAACCTCTCGTATCTACTTCTTCGAGATTAGACAGGATACTCGATGGGTACACGTTGTTTTCGTACTCATACTACACTTGTTGTGCCTTTTCGTTGCACATGCACATGCATCTCTATTGGCTTAGTGGGCATAGTAGCATAGTTGATACAGAGACTTAGGTGAGATGCACTTCTCGAGATGACCCACAGCCAGCAAAGTCTCTTTCAAATTACTGTATTTACTTTTTGTTCGATGTTGTATTTCGGACGGTTGTTGTATTACATTATCTCTTAGAAATTGCACATGCACTTATGACACCAGGTTCTGGGATGATTATGGCGTATTCTGTATTTACTTATAAACATGTTTTATTTATTTTCATAAATATTATCTTTTACTATCTGAGTTGAAGGAAAATTTTAGGTTTTCAAAATTATTGCGATAAGAATTAAATTAAGCATTTATGATTGGCTTTTCTGACAGCGGTGTCCGGCGCCATCACGACCCTTAGTATATTTTGGATCGTGAAAACATGGTATCAGAGCACTAGGTTCCCTTAAGTCTCACAAGTCATGGGCAAGTCTAGTAGAGTTTCGTGGATCGGTACGGAGACGTTTGTACTTATCTTCGAAAGGCTATAGGGTTGTAGAAGCACTTCTCTTCTTGATTCATCATCGTGTAGTTTGATTCTTTTGAGTCTTATGCCTTCATTTCCTTTCCATTCAATCTTACACGATCCGAAATGCTTGCTACAAATTGAGAATTAGAGAATTTTAATGGTACTACAGAGGTGGTGCGAGGTGTTTCTCCTGGTATAGTTGATTGGGCTATTGTCGTCGTCTTGCGGAAGGTTATCTTGTCACTTAAGCTCAGTAACAGTATTCTCGAGAACTTTGAGTCTATGTGTAGATTTCTATGATTTCTCATGATCGGTTATCGCACAGTATAGGTGTGTTGGTAAAGTTATTGCCTATATGTAGGGGTAGTGAAAGATTTGGAAGGGAGTTCAATCAGTGCACAATTCTGAGATTCAGTATTTCATTTCCGACGGGGAAAAACATTTGGCCTATGAATGTCCAGATTTGGATCGATAGAGTAACAAGACTTGGTGTTTTCAAGTGTGGTAGAATTTTCATCTGTGACCTGGTATCGTCATCCTTGAATGAATATGTTAAGTTCACCGGTGTTATGGTCTTCTACAATTTGCAATTGGGGTAAGCTATTGTGAAATAATATTGGAGAAGAGACTGTTAGATATCGCGGGGTGCGGTGGATCAGGATTGAATCAGTGATTCTAATGTTGAAGGCTCGAGAATGATGATCTTCGGAAAGGTTTAAAGTTAGTAGCGATTGGTGGGTTCAAGTGTTATGAAGATAGATTTTATTTTAAGGCAATAACTGAGCAACAAAGGATGAGGAAAGACATGTAGGGAGAGCGAAGCGGTGGTTAAAATTTCTAAAAGTCCAGGTATAAGAATCAAAGGTCGAGTAGTCGACTAAAGGGTGAGTTTCGTCAAAGTGGGAGAGTGGCAGAGTTGCATATGGGCTTTGTGGTAGGATGACCATGCACCTTGAGGAGAGTTTGGAATGATTTGGGAATTTTAGAGATTGG
Organism: Nicotiana glauca; assembly: GCA_026770625.1. Lineage (NCBI taxonomy): Eukaryota > Viridiplantae > Streptophyta > Magnoliopsida > Solanales > Solanaceae > Nicotiana > Nicotiana glauca. The sequence goes on along the minus strand of MU687527.1, from coordinate 18,367 downwards.
TGATTGGGGCCTACGGATTTAATTGGAAGTATGGGCTATTATGCGATAGGAGATTTGATATAACGGAAAAGAGTTGCTTGAAATAAAGAAGGATAAACATAACTTTGAATTGGAAGGATATTGCCGCACATCTAATTGATATGCACGAGGGGTGAATGGACTTGTGTAGTTGGAGAGTGAGCTCGGACTTAGGATGGGTTATTGATGCCGTAGTGATTGTACCCTGTGCATCAACGTTGGAAGATGTCAGCACGTAAATTCCACATGTGGGTTATCTCCAGTGAGCCGATCGGCAATCGCATGGTTGGCGAAGCTTTTGCAAAAATTTCTATTGGTTATATAGCAAAGAGATCAGTTGTGCGAATATGGTTAATGATTTAGAGTATAAAAAGGGGGATTTACAGAAATATTTTGAGAATTTTGGCGGTTGAATGTGCAAGGTTATATTATTAAGAGATAACAAATCCTAGTAAATTCCAGATTTGTGTAATAAGTGGCTTCAAGATAAGTGGGAGAGTCCCACCGCCTATGATTGGATTGCATGGTTAACTACTTGCGAGGTTTCTGGTTATTAGCATATTGATGGGTTATTTCAGCTACGGGGAAGGAACATAAGTAGTAATTTGAGCAAAGGAATTGTTAAAGGTGTGCTATGGTTGGCCTTATTAACTCATGTTCAGACTTTGGGAATGATTCAGGACTTATGCCTTGTATAGATGCGGGTTCCAAGGGAAGTGATTCTGCCAAGTGCTTCGCCGAGAGAGTATTCATGTGCTAGAAGATTCATGGAGTTGATTATATTCGGGTCCAAGTCAGAGCGGGTGGCTCTCAACAACGGTCTTAGTGGATTCAAAGGGGTAAAGTGTGGTGCCTAATGATTTCAAGCCTATAGGTACGGCTAAGAATCAAGCTTTTGTAGCAGCTTATGAGAAGAGGCTCAAAATGTTCTATGATATTTTGACTTGTAGTGTAGCATTTGGGAGGAAAATGAGAAAAGAATTCGGATCCGTAGTGGGATTATCAGAATGGGCATACCAGTTGAGGATGTGAATGTGTGCACAAGAGAGGTATGAAATGGTTCATGGGATTTGAAACATCATGGTCTCGTGATTCAAGATAACTCAGGATGATTGTGGATTGAGTTCGTTATGTGTTGAATAGAACTATTATTATTCTAAGACAATCGAGGATAAGTTAAAAGAAGTAGATTATTTAACCATGATTGAATTGACACGATGATGGCAGTGACTATTTCCTTTAGTGTGATTAAGTTATGCAAGTGATTTGTGACGGTACGGGTAAGACTTGTCGGTCGCCGTAATTGATTTTATTCTGAAGTATTCTAGTGTTATGGCATGTTATGTGTAGACGGATCCCTGAAGGGTAGTGGATTAGACCACTACTTAGAGATTTGCATATTCCACGATTATGAGAATTCACATGTATGTTGCTATGGTTCTCCTGAAGTGAGTTACGTGAAAGGTTTTTATACGATGAAGCGTTAATCTATTATTGGTTTCGGAGTTATGATAAAAATCGTGTTCTATCGTATATGGGCATATTGGGAGCAATGAGTGCTATGGTATTTGAAGAAAGGATCAAGGTTGTGGTTTGGCATTGACAAGGATATCACGAGCTCGGATGAGCAAGAAAGGGATTTGAATGTTTAAAGTAAGTTGGCATTGTCTTTGGCGCCACCTGAGATTGGTGTTTAAAGGGCTTTGCATCCTGGTTATGGATTCTTGAATGCTTTCTCATCGTTAGTACGGCTGGTGGTGAGGATACGCATATGTGTTGTCTGTTATGGAAGGTCATGGGAGTGTACCCCACAGGAAGATTGTATAAGTATGGCATGTAGTCACTTGATTGATTGATGATTTAAACCAAGTATGAAGATAGTGGTGATATCATTAATTTGAGAATTTATGTTTGGAGGACACTCAACTTATTGGGTTGTGGACCGTGGAGGATTGCCCCGGTTATGATGGTAGTTCTCGTGTGTTATGAGAAAAAATGAGTTATTATGGATCTTTGAAAGTTTATTAGCCTAGTTCAGTGTCATCAGAATCAGTTTGTGGTCTGTGGATGGATCTAAATGCGAATATGGGCTTTATATCAGGCCAGATGTGTTCATTTCAACAATGCGCTCCTTATGGAAAAATAGTCGGGGTACTATTTCGTTGTCAGCTATTTCATGTAATGATATATTGCATTGTATGAGTTGTGAGACGGCTTGGTGAATTTCTTATGTGTTGAGGTTCCGCGTAGAGATGATTTTATATAAGCAGGATAGCTCTCGAGATTCAGATCATATATCGCACCTCAATTGTGCTTGAATTTTATAGCCTATTGCACTATATGTCTCCGCAGGGATGGTATTACGCACCTTGCGTGCTTGTGACCGATATTTGGTATTTTGTTGTAATGAGCAATCTAGCTAGGTGTGTATTTCCTTATGTGAATTTTATGTGTGGATCGGATGGAACGCCGCCATAGGTATGTTGTTTGGATCGGGTTGCGTGCTGCAACAGTGTGATGTCGAATATCAGTTCCTTATATCTATTTGTATGCATTTTGTTTCCTATTTTTCTGAGGAAAAATCCTATTTGCAGTGTCCGCATTGCATATCTGATTCACGAGCAGGGTGTTTGTTTAATTATGTGGACCACGTCGCGTATATGATTCGCGAGAATGGTAATTGGAATTCTTTTTCAGAGGTCATTTTCCTTTTGTATCGCATTCAAATTGGTAGCATATTGGCACATTGTGGCATCTTATGAGACTTTTAATCATGTCCGGGGTGGCTTATTGCCTGAGCAGTTCGTACTGGGTGAAATGAGATCATTGGATTTAGGATCATTGCAATCTGATTATATGAAGTATATCAAGGAGCAAAGACCATTATTTGGTTCAGAATGAGGTGATGGTTCCTATCAGGAGTATAGACCCAATGAATTGTTGATTCGACAGTTGGTTATGAATTTCTACACATCTCTTCCATCGTGGCGGTATTGTAAGAGTTAGAGCAAGACTTATATATATCATCAGATTCGTGGAATTTTGACTAATTTTATCAGAGAATGTTATTGTGGTCATGTGAGTAAATTGATGCAAGGTGTGAATTCAACAAAGGTATGCAGTCATGTTTTAGTGATGCGTGTAGTTATTGATACGGTGAGCGTATGTTAAAACATGCCTGGCAGAGAATCCCGGATGTTGGAATTGGCCTCTATGGCTTATTTGCTTTAGTGAAAAGGACACCTTCAGATTGATTGAGCTACGGTTCCCAGGTGAGTTGTGGTACCACGGGTAGGTGCTCGAGGTGGTAAACAGTAATTTCGGACAACTCCAGCTAAGTTCTTAGCACGCTTGAGGATGAATGTATATTTAAGTGGGAGAGCATGTAACGACACGACCTATCGTTTTGAGCTCTAGCGCATCGTTCATTAGTTTGAGGCCATGAGCATCTCCACTTCAGGTATTATAACTTGTGTGCATGGTTGGAATTGAATGCCGAGTAATTCAGAGTTGATTTGGAAAGAGGATCCTTATTTCAGAAGCTTTAAGTTGAAAGAATTTACTAAGATTGGATTTTTTAGTAAACGATCTCGGAATTGGAATTCGAAGATTCCAGCAGATTCGTATTATGATTTTGGACTTGGGCATATGTTCGGATTGGGTTTTGGAAGACCCGAAAACATTTTGACACCTATTGTGGGAGTTAGCATTTTTGGAAGAATCTCATAAGTTTGGGTTGAAGTACATTTCAGGGTTATCGATGTCCATTTGGGATTCCGAGTCTGTGAATAGCTCCATATGGTGATTCTGGTATTAAGAGCGCGATCGGAAGTGAATTCGGAGGGTCGTAGGTCATTTTGGAGTCATTTGGCTAAAGATAGAAATTTGAAGGTTTTTGAGAAGTTTGAGCGGAAGTGTACTTTTTTATATCGGGGTCAGATTCCGATTTTGGGAGTTGGAGTTGATCCGTAATGTCGAATATGACTTGTGTGCAAAATTTGAGGTTAATCAGACGTGATTTGATAGGTTTCGGCATCGAATGTAGAAGTTTGAGATTCTAAAGTTCATTAAGCTTGGATTGGAGGTTGATTCATGATTTTAACGTTGTTTGATATGATTTGAGGCCTCGAGCAAGTCCATAATGTGCTTTGGGACTGGTTGGTATGATTGGACGGGATCTCGGGGGCCTCGGGTGAATTTCGGGTGGTTACCAAATAAAATTGAGGTTGGAAAGAATAGCCAAAGAAGCTGATATCTAGTATAACCACACCTGCGAGGTTTTGGCCGTACGTGAGGAGCCGTAGAAGTGGCCAAAGGGGTGCAAATACGCTGGTGAAGGGTGAAGGCTGGGACCGCATATACGGTTAAGTCATCGCGAGACCGCACCTGCGGAAGAAGGATCGTAAAAGCGAAAATGGGCTGGGAGCCCTGGACCGCAGAAGCGATATTTGGTCCGCCCCTGCGGGATTGTAGAAGCGGTCAAGAGACCGCAGGTGCGAAAGGACTGGAGGCAGTGAGCTCTCTTTAAAAATTGATTTTGGGCTCATTTCCACCCATTTTCACTTCGGGTTGGACGATTTTGGAGCTTTTGAAAGAGAGATTTTCTTCATCCATGTCAAGGTAAGTTGTTCCTACTCATTAGATATTAAATACATGGTTTTGTTTCGGATTTGATCATGAAAATTAGTAGAAACTTGGGGTTTGAGGGAAAACCTAGAAAATGGATATTTTGAATTTTGACCATGATTTTGGTTATGAAATTGAGAGTAAACTATATATTTGTGTTCGTGGGGATATGGGTAAACTTAATTTTTGAAAATTTTCGGAATCCGGTCACGTGGGCCCGAAAGCATTTTTGTCAACTTTTCGATCGGGGGTTAGAAATTGTTATGTATTGGATTGTTATGAGTAATTGAACGTATATTAATGGATTTGCATAATTATTGGCAAGTTTTGGAGCATTTAGCATCTATTCGAGTCTTCGGAATGGCGTGAAATGCGGGTTATGGATCTTCAGAACGTGAGCCCGTACGTAGCTACTAATGTGTAAGTCCGAGTAGTCTAGGACCCAAAAGCATGTTATACTTGGAGTATCTGCAATCTTATTGACATTTGAGTTGCTTAAATCATATCAAATTGGTAAATGAATTTCTAAAAGGATTGAACTTCATCTTAAAGATAATTGGCTTTTATTTGGATAAATGTTCCCCGATAAATTCTTAATTGGCCGCTTGAACATGTATTTTTATGTGTACCTGTGTCGCATATATGATTCACGAGTAGAGTGATTGTTTAATTAAATTTGACCGCTCCGCACATATGATTCGCGAGCAGGGTAATAGATGCATCTTTGGTTCACGTCGTTCGATCATCGGCAGTGCATATTTTATATTTATGTTGGATCGAGTCGTACGATATCGGCATGATTTGCGCATGCTTGTATTACTTTCCTTGAGATTTATTGATACTGATATTTGCTCTCCCCGACTCGAGATAGTTGTTAACTAATGGATTATGAATCCGGAGACTTTTAATAAAAAGGAACTTCTACCTGTTTAGTGACTTATTTAAATTTACTATTGTTCTTAATAAATTTGTGATTCATCGCATTAATAATATTACTATTGGACCACTAGCAAGTGTCGAAGTCGACCTCTCGTCTCTACTTCTTCGAGATTAGACGGGATACTCGCTGGATACACGTTGTTTTCGTACTCATACTACACTTGATGTGCATTTTTATTGCACATGCATCTCTAGTGGTCTAGTGGGCACAGCAATATGGTTGATACAAAGACTTAGGTGAGTTGCACTTCTCGAGACGACCCACAGCCAGCAAAGTCTCTTTTAGATTATTGTATTTACTTTCTGTCCGATATTGTATTCCGGACGGTTGTTGTATTATATTATCTCTTAAAAATTGCTCATGCATTTGTGATATCGGGTTCTAGGATAATTATGGGGTATTATGTATTTACTTCTAAAAAATAATTTTATTTATTTTTGTAAAGATTATCTTTTACTATCTGAGTTGAAGGAAAATTTTAGTTTTTCAAAATTATTGCGATAAGAATTAAATTAAGAATTTATGGTTGGCTTGCCTAACAGCGGCGTCCGGAGCCATCACAATCCTTAGGGAATTTTGGGTCGTGACAGCCCACATCTGTGCTCTAGGTTCCGCACCAGCGGAGGCACATCTGCAGCCCACAATCTGCTTCTGCGAAAATAGATCACGCCCTTCAACTCCGCATTTGCAGAGCCTTACTCACACATGCGGGCTCGCAGATACGGTTACCTCTTTATGCATCCTGGCCCAGCCCAGCCTAGCCCAGCCTATATCTTTACTTGCATAAATCAAGCCGCATCTGCGGCATCGCACTTGCGCCAATCCCACACGGGTGCGATCACACCAGAAGATTCCAAACTTCAATAATGCACTAAATCACATTTTTGATCTGTTAACCATCCGAAATCAATCTGAGGCCCCCAAGACCTCAACCAAACATAACAAAAAGTCATAAAATATGATACGAACTTAGTCAAGCTCTTAAATCACCACAAATAACATCAAAACACGGATCATACCCCAATTCAAGTCTATTGAAACTAAGAAATTCCAACTTTCACAAACAACGTCAAAACCTAACAAATCACGTATGATTGACGCTAAATTTTGCACAAAACTCACAAATGACACTACGAACCCATTCCAACTTTTGAAACTCCAATCCGAGCTCGGTACCCCTAAAGTCCACTCTCGATCAAATTTTTACATTTCGTCATTTCAAGTCTAATTCCACTACAGACCTCCAAAATCACAATCTGGACACACTCCTAAATCCAAAATCACTCACTGGAGCTAACAGAACCATCAAAACTCCTTTCCGGAGTCGTTTACACATAAGTTAATATCCGGTAAACCTTTTCAACTTAAGTTTTTAACCTTGAGACTAAAGTGTCTCAATTCATTCCAAAATCTTTCAGGACCAGAACCAACTAACCCTGCAAATCACATAATAGCCATAAAGTACAAAATGAGCAGTAAATGGGGGAATGGGGTTACAAGTCTCAAAATGACCGGCCGAGTCATTATATAATAATTTTCAAAAATACGGTATAGGTTAAAAGGTAGCATAAATAGAGGGCACGACTGCAAACCCCCAAAATTAAAGGTTCAAAAAGTAGTAACTTATCCTAGATTTTGTTTTAAAGGTTAAAAAATACTGAAATATAATATGAATCCAAAAACCAAGTACCTTTCATGGATTTTCTTGGATTTTGTACTAGTAAAAGTTCAAATACCAGTCATATATCCTAGATTTTGGATTTTGTACAAGTAAAGGCTCAAACTTATTAAAGTAGAATGTGAATTCAAAAATCAGAAATCGCTCGTGGAATTTATGTTCAAAAATCAGGAATCGTTCCTGGATTTAAATAAATGTTCAAATAATTATGAATCATTTGTGGGTTTGAAAATTCAGGAAATATTTGAATTCCAACATAGTTTACTAGGGGATCACTCATCAAAAATTTAAAATTGAATACCGATTACTGGAGTTGTGTTCCGTTATTTAGTTGGGGAGAAACCTCAATTTAATCATAAAAATTACACGAGGCGTCCTATTTGGGCACCCCTTTTTAACCTGTAGCCACTTTGTCTTCCTGTTTGCACCCGTGCCCACTTTTTAAAAAACTTCAGCTTCCCTTTATCCTCTCCTTATCCTCTTCTTCTTCTGTTATTGGTGCTGCTAAAGTAACTGTACAATTGAATTTCAAATCTTCCATTGTTTTATTAATGATTTAATCTGGAGGTCACTTCTTAGTCCCCTACGACACATTATTTTTTATACTAAAAGGCAATGACACTAATATTAACTAGTAGCAGTTATAAAAATTCAGGATATTGAACATCTTGTCATAGTTCACAGAAGATTTAATATAAGTCAGGATTCTTGACTGAGGGCGACTCAATTAATGAGACTGTTAGCATTTGTGGGAAAAAATTGTATAGTTCTAGGGCTGAAGTTTTCTAGTTACAACATAGAAACTTCAGCTCTAGAGCTGAATTTTCCTAGTTACAACATAGAAACTTCAGCTCTAGAGCTAAAGTTTTTATTTTATAACTGGCAAACTTCAACTCTAGAGCTGAAGTTTTCTAGTTACAACATAGAAACTGGCAAACTTCAGCTCTAGAGCTGAAGTTTTCTAGTTACAAAAGAAAAACTTCAGCTCTAGAGCTGAAGTTTTTATTTTATAACTGGCAAACATCAGCTCTAGAACTGAAGTTTTTATTTTATAACTGGCAAACTTCAGCTCTAGAGCTGAAGTTCGCGAGTTACAAAACAAAAACTTCAGCTCTAGAGCTGAACTTCAGGTCTGGCTACTAAAATGCTGAAGTTTTGTATGATTGCCTTTGCTACTTTAGACCCGTGTGCTGAAGTTATGCGAAAAAGCGGGTACGCTTGCAATTTTTTTATAAAGCGGGCACAGGTTAAAACGTGGCACAAAAAGCGGATATAGATGCAAATGCCCGTTTAATCATGTTAGTGGCTACTCTGCCATTACAATGTAAAAGGTGGTCAAGCCCTAATAACATGGCTAAAAAGTAGCCAACTAATTAAGTCTATTTTTTCACACAACTTAAAGACTCATATACCTTTATAACATTTTAGGAAAATAGATACAAGGTGACAACACATAATAGAAATTGGTAAATATTTTACATTTGACAAAGATAACCTTAAAAAAAGAGTTTTATTACTTAGTTAATCCCCTAAAAAGCCTACTTTCTTATTTATTTTCTTCCCCTGTAGCCCCTCTCTATTTTTTTTGGAACCATCACCACGACCACCTTAGCCTTTATTTAAATTCCTCCGTTCTTTCCACTTTGCACCCATCTTATTTCTTCTTCCTTTTTAAAAAAAAAAAAAATTAATTCACAACGCATTGAAAAAAAGGAGACAAGAGGGGTTGCTCTGATAGTAAGCAATCTCCACTTCCAACAAAGAGGTTGTGAGTTCGATTCTCCCCAAGAGTAAGGTGAGAAGTTCTTGGAGGAAAGGATGCCGAGATTCTATTTGGAAACAGTTTCTCTACCCAACGGTAGAGATAAGGTCTGCGTACATACTATCCTCCTCAGACCTCACTATGTGGGATTATATTGGGTTGTTGTTGTTGTTGTTGTTATAACGCATTGAAAAAAGACTAACTATATATGTATTCAAGAGAGTTTTATGTTCATATTGTTGCTACGGGCAAAATTTCTTGATAAAGCATCGGAAATGAGTAGATTTATACGTAAATATAAACATATTATGTATTTGACCTTGAATTACACGTAATACAATTTTTTTAATTAACAAAAAGCTTTCTAATACAAAATTACTCTCATTGTCAGTTGGCCCAACATTCTAACAAAATTGGGCCTATATTTTCCCTTCTTACCCGGTATGGCCCAGTTTCTATAATATTGAAAATTTATTTTCACCGATTAGCCACATTTCTGCCCCCACTCTTTTTCTTTATGCAGAGAAATTTTTTCCATTCCCAAATTCTCTTTTAGATTTACTCCCCACCCCACTTTCTCTTTCATTTTCAATCTCTTGCTCTTTCTCTCTCTCTCTTTCTCTCTCTCTAGCAAAATAATCGAGTTCTTCTTCAGATTTCCTTGCTCCGTTCATCTGTATCTTCCTCTTCCACAAAATAATATTGTTGAACAATCCATATCGGATCTATTTTTTATAGTATTTTTCTTTTCGATTCAGTGCTCACCGAAGTAGATTCCGACTTTCACACTAGAGGATCCTTTTATTCCCGTTTGAAGAAAAATAAAATATTGAGTGGTTCTTTCTTTTAATTCTTGTCTCTTATTTTAAGTTATGAAATCTCCTTCTTCTTCTTCTTTTGGTAATTTTTCCTCCTCCTCCTCCTCCTCCTCCTCCTCCTTCTTCTTCTTCTTCTTCTTCTCACTTTTAATGACTTCTGAAGGGAGGAATAATGATTTATATGTTGTATATAACTATATATACTTTGTATAATTATGTATAATCATGTATATTTGTGTGTATTCTCATAGTTATATAGAATTATACAAGATTATACATAATTATAACTATGTATATTTGTGTGTATTCTTACGGCCATAAAGAATTATACATGATTATACACAAGTATACAAGATTATACATAACTATACAACATAGATAATTGTAAAAAAATTGCCTTCAGATATTGTGTATTATTATATATTTATATATAATTAACGTATGACTATGTATAACAATATATATAAGGTGTTTAATAATGTAAATTTTTATTTTTTCCAGTGAAATAAGAATTTCCCTTATAAAATTTAAAATTTTGCAAAAAAAATATAAAAATTAAATATAGACTCTAGGATGAATATACTTTTATTTTTTACTTCAACTTCCTGATATTGTGAAGTTTAGGAAATATTATATATAGGGAAGTAAAAAATAAATAAGAATGAAAATGAAAAAGGGGAAAAGATAAAAATGAAAGAAAAAAGCGAAATCTGATTTAGGCGTGATTTTAGGTGTAGCTGACGATGTTGTGGGTTAGGCGATTGAAAATTATTTGCGGGCTACTAGATGAAAATCGTATTTGTGGATTAGGTGGCTGAAAAGTGCTTTCTCCAAGTGTATTTATGTGAAATTATCCTTATATTTTCATCGTGTGTATTAATATATCTCTAGCACATATATTTGTGTATATCCATAATAAATATGTGTTGTATAATGAGATACACAAAGAAGGAAAATAAAGTGTTATATATATATATACACACACACACCGTAATATATAAATAACACAGTTATTTTTGTGTTATATACTTGAACACCAAGACCAATAATAATAAATTATAGACATCTATATTTATAATTTCATATTTTTGATATACAAAGAAGAAAAATAAAATTTTAGAGAAAAATAAAATTGTGATATATACATTATTGTTGTGATATACATTTATAGGCTATCTAAGGTATACTTATAATTAGAGATTTTTGGGGAGAAATTCAAAAATGGTCGGATTTACAAGTGGTAATTGAAAAATAGCTACAGTTTCAAAAAAATTTAGCCACTTTTTATGTAAAGATAAATCTGAACGAAAACACTATTCAAAATCCGAAAAATATTCCACTATATTATACTGGAGTTCCAGTATAATATACTAGACTTCTAGCATAGTATATTGGAGTTCCAGTATAATATACTAGTCCATCATAATATGTTAAAAGTTCATACACAGATGTTTCAATCTCCAGTATATTATGTTGGAACTTTCCATATGTTGGACTTTCACCATAATATGCTGGAAGTTCATACACAAATACACTAATCTCTGATATATTATACTGGAACTTTTTGTGTTAAAGTAAAATAGTGGATATTTTTGAATAACTTTACAAATTAATCAAACAAGTGGTGTCAAGCTAATCCCCTAATGTTATAAAATATTACGAGGGAATTTATAGATAATAAGAAAATGAAAACATCATCGATGGAACTGGAATTGACTTTTCAAAGTGTTGGAAGAGAATTTTTAGTATTGGAACGCAAAAAAAATACCAAATTTACACCAAATTTGGATTTGGGGCACAATTTGGTGCAGCCTTAGAACACATTTGAGCCTACATTTGGCAAAGCTTCTTCAAACGCAGGAACACATTTTTTTTCAAAAAAAAAAAATGGAAGTTGAAATGTTGGTTAAGCTTTTTGGAGAAAAGAAAAATGTTTTTAGGAGAAGCAAAAGTAGTTTCGGAGATACTGAAAAAAGTAATTTTTTCCTAAAAATACTTTCTTAAAAAGCACTTTTGAGAAAAATATACTTAGAACAAATTTCTTTTGGACAAAAAATATTTTTTTTTCCAAAGCGAAGGTATCTAACCAAACTTTTAGAAGGAAAAAAGTATTTTTGTGTAGAAGCAGAAGCAATTTGTGAAAACTAGAAAAAATAGTTTCTCCCCAAAAATACCTTTATGAAAATTTATTTCGAAAAAAATATGCTTAAATGTATTTTTTAAAATTTGGCCAAATACTAGTTACCGCTAAAATTTTTTTTTAAAATTAATTAATCAAACATAAATTACTTCTTATCAAAGATATTTTTAATTTTTTTCTTCAAAATAAGCTAATTTTAGAAATTAGCCAAAGAGGCTATAAATATGAAATATCGCCATAAAAAAAATAGGACACTGCAGGCAAATCAAGCGAAGTAGGCTCAAATAAGTAAAAATTGCGCGGGGCGTCCTATTTGGGCGCCCCTTTTTACCTGTAGCCGCTTTGTCTTTTTATTTGCATTCGTACCCACTTTTTAAAAAACTTCAGCTTCCCTTTATAACTGAATTAAACAAAAACTTCAGCTCTAGAGCTGAAGTTTTTATTTTATAACTAGAGCTGAAGTTTCCAGGTTACTAAACAAAAATTTCAGCTCTACAGTTGAAGTTTTTACTGAAGTTTTTATTTTATAACTGGCAAACTTCAGCACTAGAGCTGAAGTTTTTATTTTATAACTTGAAAACTTCAGCTCTAGAGCTGAAGTTTCCGGGTTACTAAACAAAAACTTCAGCTCTAGAGCTGAAGTTTTTATTTTATAACTGAAAAATTTCAGCTCTAGAACTGAAGTTTTTATTTAATAACTTGAAAACTTCAGCTCTGGAGCTAAAGTTTCCGGGTTACTAAACAAAAACTTCAGCTTTAGAGATAAAGTTTCCGGGTTACTAAACAAAAACTTCAGCTCTAAAGCTGAAGTTTTTATTTTATAACTGGCAAATTTCAGCTCTAGAGCTGAAGTTTCCCAATTACTAAACAAAAACTTATAAAATAAAACTTCAGCTCTAAAGCTGAAGTTTTTATTTTATAACAGGCAAACTTCAGCTCTAGAGCTGAAGTTTCTCGGTTACTAAACAAAAACTTATAAAATAAAACTTCAGCTCTAAAGCTGAAGTTTTTATTTTATAACTGGCAAACTTCAGCAGTTTTATTTTATACCTGGCAAACTTCAGCTCTAGAGCTGAAGTTCGCGAGTTACAAAACAAAAACTTCAGCTCTAGAGCTGAACTTCAGGCCCGGCTACTAAAATGCTGAAGTTTTGTGTAATTGCCTTTGCTACTTTAGCCCCGTGTGCTGAAGTTATGTGAAAAAGCGGGTACGCTTGTAATTTTTTCTGCAAAGCGGGCACAGATTAAAATATGACACAAAAAACGAGTATAGATGCAAATGCCTCCTCAAATACAGCTCATACAATTGAAGGACTTGAAGGAAGGGTAGCCGGTAAATATTTATTCGTGCTGGTTATTATAACCAAATTAATTATACAATTGTTTCAATTAAAAATTGAAGTAAGAATACATACTATTATTTAATTATAATTGATAAATATGCTTATTCTGTATTCATTTGTAAGATAAGCTCCAAACCCATTATAGGGCCCCAAGCTCCACGCAAGCTTGTGGTGAAATCGAAACCAAAAGATAATTGGAGAAATGATAATATTAGCACTCTTTTTTATAGTGTAATCAAAAAGATTAATTTGTTACTGTCCATTACCTGCAAGTACTAGATTATAATCACCATTTTCTTGATATTTTGATGTCGTTACAGAAGAAAAGAATTTTTTTGTATAACTTGTCGTGCCTCAATCTTTGAATCATAAATTTTAGAGGTAAAATAAGATGTTGGTCCCAATTTTTCTTACTTATTTGCACTTTCGTCCTTCTATTGTCCAATCTTACCTATTTATCATTCACTATAATTGCATATTGATTGTAATTATTTGCATCAATTAATGTAAATAGGATAAAAATATTGTTACAAGTATATCAAAGCAAATGACCAATAGAGAAAAATGTAATATTGCAAATTAAATCATAAGAAAAGTTATTGTTACGAAAATAAAATAGTAGGGTAGTTTCTAAACTTAACCTATCAGTTAGACCTTTCTATAATAGTATCCTTATCTAACACCACTTCATTATAAAAGTCAAGTTTTTTTAGAATCAAATTTGATGTTCTATTATAGTATATATTTTCTATAACAGTAATTTGTTATAACATCCAAAAATATTTGGAACAAATGAAGCTGTTATAGAGATATTTGACTGTATATGTTTTCTATAACAGCAACTTGCTACAACATCCAAAAATATTTGGAACAAACAAAACTGTTATTGATATTAGGCTAGATTTATGTCATTTTGACGATTATTTTGCCCCAAATTGATTATGTTTCAATGCTCTAAAACAATTAAATGATGAAAATGAGCTCTAAATTGTGTTGCATGAATGAGGAGCTTGTATGAGGTCTTAAAGTTGTGATTGGAGCTACATTTAAGCAAGAAAGACTCCTAAGAGTTGAGTAAGCGAGAAAACGAGAAAAAGAATCGACCAAATGAAGGCCTAGACTAGCGCGCCCAAATGCCCAGTAGCGCGATCGCGCTAGTCCAGATGGGCGAGCTAGAATGATAGTCTACTAGCGTGGTCATATGAGTGCCCGGTAGCGCGACCGCACTAGCCCAGTTCCCGAAAAGCAGATTTCAGGGGTAAATTTGGAAGTCTGGAGGCAAATCCACTCAACCTAAAAAGAGTGTAGCTCGCCCAAGATAGAGGTGTGCAACTTTTGATAGCTAAGAACAAGAATAGGAAAGGCAAGAGGCTAGGAGGAGTTTTCTACATCAAGTTCTTCTCTTCTTCCTTTTGTTTTTATGATTTGTAATGAATTTGATTATTATGATGTTAATCATTGTTATGAGTAGTTAACTCTTTTAATCTAAGGTTTTGGTTGAACCCGTTGTGGATGAACTTGTTGTTATATTAATATAGTTTTGAGTTGGTTGTTAATCTCTATTTGTTCAACTACGTTTTGATTGTGGTTAATTAAAAGGATCCTTAATTAGTCGTTCCTATTTATTATGTATCTGCTTGAGAGAGAGTGCATATTTAGGTAATTGTTTGAACAACATCACTCCCAGAGTATAGGCGAGAGTCATAACCGAGGGTTTAGAGGTTGGAGTAGAGATAACGATACCTCGGATGCAATCTAAGTGAATTGTAATGAGAATCTAGCTAGCGTAGCTTGCAAGAATGCATCTAGTAAATTATCATAATTACTTGAGAGAGAATTATGATAGCTGAAGAGTTCATAATTGATAAAGGCAACTAAGTCATAGCTATAAGAAATATACAACTAAGGAAATCTACAACGGGAAAAACCATTACCTTAGACATTTATTCCAATTGTCTACACTTGCATATTAATTAAACTTCGTTTTATTGATTCTATTAGCTGTAGTAGTAATTATAACACCACTAATTATTCACAAAGTTTGAGAAGGTTGACTAATGAGAATTTAGTACTTCAAAGACTTCTCTTGATACGTTAATTCCCTGTGGGATTCGACTCCGGACATAATACCTTGGATTATATTTGTAATACCCGCTTAGTCTTTTAATAGACACAGTTGAGCATGATCAAATTTTGGCATTGTTACAGGGGAGTTAACGGTATTATCAATTGCGATTGAAAGAAGTATAAAAATTCTTAGTGTAGTTAGTTTTCTCTACACCCAATTTTTACATTGAAATTTTTAACGTTTGTTGACTTGGTTGCACAGGTGCATGCCTAGAAACTCTTCAAGAACTGATGAAGTATTTGAAGCATTATCAGATATCGAGAAAATTTTCAAAGCCTTGAACCAGGCCAACCGGAGAAACAAACAACAACAACAACAACAAACAACCGACCATTCGAAACAACAATGGGAGATCATGAAGAACACCCAGCTTTATCAATGGCACCTCTTGTGCCCGAGGCCGTTCTCTGTGACTGGGCACAACCCACAGCTGAAAATCTAGCCACCTCAATTTTAATCCCGCAGATACAAGCTGAATCATTCCAAATCACGAGTAATATGCTGCATTTATTGCAAAACAAGGGATTATTTTCGGGGTCACAATCGAAGATCCTCAACAGCACTTGAAAAATTTTCTGTCAATCTACAAATCCCAAAGACAGCCCAATGTAACTCCAGAAGCAATCAAGTTGCTATTGTTCCCATTTTCAGTGACAAGAGTTGCCCAGACCTGGTTAAACTCACTCCCCATAAATTCCATAACAACTTGGGAGGAGTTAGTCAGGCAATTCGTAGTGGGGGGTTTGTGGGTCAGATTTAGCTCCGATTAGCTTTTGTTCATAAGTCTTCATAAGTCTGAATATTCTGCTATTAAATCGTATGTATTTTGTGGGTCTTCTACTTCTTCTTTTTCGTATTTAAGTATTTTTTCCCAAATATTTATTTTTATGTCAGTAGGTTTAATTTCTTTGATAATATATAGGACTAATATTTTGTATTTTCTAGCATTTCTTTTGTCATGTAAGTAGTTATTCTGTATTTTTCTATCATTCTTTTTAAAAGTAGGTCAGATTATATTCTTGTTTAGTCTTTAGTAGATTTATTGTATTTATGACTGTTTTATATTGTGAATATTTTATTATAATATTCTGTTTGTAACGGTTTTAATTTTAATATTTCCATTATGTCTTGTTGTATATTCATCAGGAGATCTATATCCTTTGTTATTAAATAAGTATTAATTGTTAATTTTAGTTGTTGTTCTAAAGCTTCTATTTTTTCCGTAATTTCTATCCAGTATGGTAAATATTCTTGATTTATCATGCTTAATTATAATATTTTCTTATTGTAAATTCTAATTTTAATATCTCTATTTTACAATTTGTTATATATTCTAAATATTCTGTTTCTCCTGTTTCTATATATCCGTTTATATTAGTTTTTAGGAGTTGGTAGAATGTTATTAATTTGTTTATATTTTGTTTTTCTAGTCTGTCCTTATTATGTAGTTCTCTTAATTGTTTTATATTACTTCTTATATGTTCTAAAAAGATTAGATTTTTAGATTCTTGATATAATTGCATATTTTGATGTAATCTATGTTCTTGTAATTCCATTATTTTTCTGGTTTCTGTTTGGTTCATTTAATCTGAATATATATCATCAGTGAGTATATCAAATTCAGATAAGCTTATTATATTTTCTTCTTCTAAGTCGGATAATTCTGCTAAATCATACCATTCTTGGGTCATTAACTCTAGTATTTCATACATAAGTAGTTTGTCAAAAATTATACTTTTGATGTCATTATTAAGTGATCTAAGTACGTGTAAAATAGTTATTTTATATTCATCAGTGTTATCTAAGATGTAAGTATGATTCATTTTTATTTCATGTTTTGCTAAACATATTCCTCTAATCTCTATGTTTATCATAATTTTCATCATTCTATAACAAGTTAATAAGAACAATTCTTTTAGTCACTACTATGATTTTTTGCTTCAATCATTTTACCCTAACAGCGCCTCAACTCTGGTTACTACCCTATCACGGCCTCTTGCCTACTGGTTTCACCTTTAGGATGGCATAGTCTGGGCTTAAACTACTCTCAGCATGATTATTCATAGCAAACTTACTTAAATTGCTCTTTTTAACAGTTATTATATCATGATAATTACTACGATATTCTAGAGATTATAAGGAATATAAGTATTTAGCTATACATATTCATAAGAGAACTTACTTGGTTTTGTATATCGGGGATTTCTTCCTTCATAGATTTGGATTGCTCCATAGATAGTTGAAAAAGATTTTTATTGAATATTGAATATTTTGTTTTTACAAGAGAAGGATGCTTTCCGTGTAGAAAGGCTTGCTCTTCTAAGCCTTAAGGGTTACCTATTTATAACAAAAAATTTTAAACTATTTCGTCCATCTAACTTTACATTTGGACGGCTAAAATTAAAAGTAAAAACGCGTCCCAACAGTTTTTTCACTGACGGTGGTAGTGAGTAAAGTGGGACTCACAATAACGACTTAAAGACTAAAAACAAAACTAATAATTCATAAAGTCAAAAAGGTAGACTAATAATTACATAGATTCCTTCTTTATGTCGTTCTCACTTTTCTTCTTTATGTCACTCTTGCTTTTTACTGGGTCCTGCTAGTTGTTGTCTTGTAGTTTTTTGAAAGATTCTTTTATCTTTGTTTGTCAGTTTTCATCTTCTTCTCCAAGTTGGATTTCTGGAACTATATTTCTTTCTCCTTGGCANCTCCTCTAATAGCTCTTGTAATAGGTGCTTCCTCTGGTTGGATCAGTGTTTTAATCCATCTTCGTATTTCTTCCATGTCATTTTCTCTTAAGTTTTTCGAATGGGTGTAAATCATTGTGTGTTCTCGGTATTGGTATCCCCAAATAGGTTTTTCATCTACGTAATTGCTAACTAATTCACTCAAAATAGTTGATAGGCCAATAA